>PVLD010005744.1:0-108449 GCA_004027595.1 Dinomys branickii
AAGTCTTTGAGACATAAAAAAATTATGCTCTTGCATTCCTGCCTTAGGTGGCAATAGAAAGGCCCACAAACCCTAGAAGGAAGGTGGAACCTAAAGGTCACAGTAAACTGAAAAATAATTATTAGCAACTCCAAAGGTCCTGCCACAGAGTGAAAAGATAAAATCTTTTGAAAGAGAGGGCAAAGCCAACCAAAAAGAAGACACATCTAGCACACACTGATGGAGCAGTGTGAGTATTTGTGTAAAAGTCCTTGTCTCAATATACAGTAGGGCAGTGCACACGGGCAGGTACACAGATTCCCCCAGGGGTGGGGAGAGGGGAGACACAGAGGGGACAGCACACGGCTCACCTTGGGGTACTGACGGTGACACACTTCTGCAAGGTGCAGCCCGGTGACCACTCCCAGTCTAGCTGCGAGGCGCTGGAGCAGCAGCCCCACGATGGTGGCCAACAGAAGAACCCAGAGCAACTGAGAAGAACAAAGGCCCCGTGATGCTCGTTAGACAGCTGGGCTTGTTGTTTGGTCGTGTGCTGTTGTACATGGGAAACACAGCACGAAGGACAAGCCCAGGTCAGGAACAAAATGACCTGGTCTCAGTACAGGCGCCGCACAGGAGCAACTCGGTGCCCTCCACCTTCTGAGCCTCACTCTCTCCCATCTGCAATTTCTCCTTTGTTCAAGGAAAATATGTACCTTAAAATAAAAGACCAGATGGGAGCTACTTTTCATCTAAGTCTCACTGCCAAGAAGTACAATTAAAACCAGGGTGCTGGCACAAGACTATAACGCCAGCTTCCCAGAAGGCTGTGGAGGTGAGGGTGAGGTTCAAGGTCTACACAGCTCTGTGATACCCGGGCTCAAAATTAAAAATAAGTGAACGAGTAAACCTAATTCAGTAAGTACGTAAAAGGGCTATGGATGTAGCTCAGTGCTCTCTGGGTTTGATACCAGGGACAGGGTATTTGAGATGTAGCTCAGTGGTAGAAAGCCTGCCTAGCAAGTACAAGACCCTGGGTGCAATCTCTAGTACTGCAAAAAACAACAACAACAAAACAGTTACCAGTTACCCTCCCCCCCGCAATTCCACCATGGACCCTAGAACACAGTGGGTGAGGGTCAGGGGTGCCAACCTCGTGTATACTAAAAAATGTGCATATACCTTGATTCCTTCAAAACTTAACTAACAATAACCTGCCACTGACCAGAAGCCTTACCAGTAACACTCTGTATATGCAGTGAACATACATATGAACCCTAAGAAATGACTTTTTATCACAAAACACAATTTACCTAAGAGTAAACTACTCACACAGAGCCGCTCACCATCTCACAGGTATTTAAGTGGCTACTCACAGCAGTTCAGCTCAACAGCAGCAGAAGGTAACTACACAATCACTGCAGAGGTATAGTATACACTGTGTTTTTTACTTTGTGAGTGTGTGTGTGTGCGTTGCAGTCTGGGGACAGAATCCAGGGATGCTCTTCAACTGATCTACATCTCCAGTCACATTTTTAATTTGAAACAAGGTCTCGCTAAGCTGTCTAGCATGGCCTCAGATCTGTGATCCTCCAGCCCCCCTAATCTCTCCCTAGTGCAGGGATTACAGGTACACACCACTGCTCTTGCCTGTATTACAGTTAATTTTATCCAGTTATCATTTAAGCCACATCCTTACATTTGCTTACATTTCCCTCAACCACTGTTTGTGTAAGTTCTGATAAACTTTAACTTTTTAGAATAGATTTGTGCGTATTTTAGGCTAGTAAGTGATAAAATAGATCATTATCTATACATATTGCCATGGCTGGTATCTGGATTTCCCCTCCATAGGTGCTGGGTGGGGATTTTTAGAGGTGGCGGGGTCTAAGTGTGTGATGCTGGGATTGATACATGGTGCAATGCTAGGGTTTAAGGGCGTGTAACCTGGGTAGAATATTAAGAGATAGAAAGGAGGCTGCTGTTATCACTTGCTGCTTTGCTACTTTGCTGCTTTCTGCCTTCTACCTGCCATGAACTGCTTCTCCTCTGCAATTGCTTCTGCCGTGCCACCCTGCCCTGGAGCCAGTTGACTATGAATTGAAACCGCTACAAACCATGAGCTACAATAAACCTTTCCTCTTTTAACTGAGTGTTGGATATGTTGTTAGGAACAAGAAAAGTAACTAAGACATATATTTTATATAGTCATGGCCTATCTTTTTCTTAATTTTAAAAAATATTTCTGTGTATGCCTGTAACCCCAGCACTCGGAAAGCTGAGGCAGGAGGATCATTGCAAGTTCAAGACCAGCCTGAGCTACAAAGTGAGCTCAAGCCAACCTGAACTGCATAGCAAGACCCTGTCTCAAAAAGACAAAAGAAAAAAGAAAATTCTTTTATATAGTTCATTTGTTGGGTTTTCAAATTGTTGAAAATACCCAATGAAAGAGCCCGCACACAGGTGGCCTGTGCAGTCCAACCCACATTGTGCAGGGCCAACTGTCAGTGCTTATCCCCGCTGCAGCTGCTATCCGTTGCAGGGCAGAGGAAAGAACAGGAGGGCGAACTGCAGGTGTTTCAAAGGGCAGGTGTGGACTAGACTTTCACCTTGAATCCAGCCACTGCTCCAGACTGCAGGTCAGATTCAATGTTTCCTGGGTCCAGATAGGCGATACTCATGAGAAAGCCTGGTCCCGTGAATGCCCAGAGTTTACGAAAGCTGAAACAAGAATACTGCAGGAGAGAGGAAAAAGAGATTAAACTTTATTTTTATCAGTATGAAATAGCAATACCAGTTTCATAAGAACAAAAGATCAGGGTTGAATTTTGCATGTATCCAAGTTTCTGTTCCATAACCATTTTTCACCAACAAGCTGGCAGTTCTCTGTCCATTTAGGAGCCCTTCCTGGCCCCAACATTTCAGTCAGCATCTAACCTATAACCAGAGGAACCCAAGCACACCCCAAAGAGAACAGGAACCACAGCTTAAAAAAGAGCACATGAAAGCCATAGCTGCCTGATCAGAAAATGCTCACCAGTCTCACTTAGCAACTCTAGTCAATGTTCTCACCTTTCTGAAGGGTTTCTTCATTCTTACTGTAAAACCCTACCCTCTGAGGCTGACTGCCAACGTTAGACCTGGGGCTGGGGCCCTCGCGCTAACAGACCTTCCCTTCACAGGCTCTCACCAGACCCTGCTCCCCGGGACCCAGCACGGACCTCCTCCTCAGGAATGGCAATCTTCTCGTCGAAGTAGGTGGTAAAAGGCTCCTCTGCGCACCCGGTGGACTGCGGAAGGGAGGAGTTACTGCAGGCAGGGCTGACGGCACCAAGACTGGCAGAGTCCCCATGATCTCCAGAAGCGTTTTCTGAATTAACATGTTTGAAGAAAAATTAATAAAAATCTTTTAAAAAACTAAAAGCTCACCCTCCGTAGTACTGAAATTAAAACTGTTTTTGAAGTTCTGAGATCAAACCCAGAGCCTCGCTGTCCCCCGGTTACTCGGTACTGGATCAGTTTAGCACCAATTTTACAATCATTTTGCTACTCTGTACTTCTGTTTCTACCTTGTCATTTTTAGAATAATTTCATTTTCTGCTAAAAACACTGACATTTGCAGCTCAAAATGTAACACTGCCAGTCCAGGTCCACTGATAACCTAAAATCCTATGTTTCCACATCACTTTAATCAAGTGGATCTAACTTGGTTAAGAAATTTAACATAAAAAGAATGCAGCTAGGCATGTTAACACCTGCTTGTAATCCTAGCACTCAAGAGGCTGAGGCAGGAGAATTACTGCACGTTTGAGGCCAGCCTGGGCTACATAGTAAGTCCAAGGGCAGCCTCCTGAACTACATGGTAAGACCCTGTCTAAAAATTAAAACAAAAAGCAAATTCCAAAGAAGTTCAGAGTTAAGAAACATTAGTCAGAGCACTCAAGAAACTGCAATAGGGACTGAGGATGCAGCTCAGTGGCACAGCGCCTGCCTGGCAAGTGCAAGGTCCTGAGTTCAATTTCTGGTACCAAAAAAAATGTAGCTGCAATAAAATATGGAGTGTGTAGGACTTGGCTTCATTTTACTGTCCCACACACACCTGAAACATCAGCAAGAAGTGCACTCCAGAGGTCACTACGCCAGGTCGGAGACAAGTACTGACCTGGCTAACGTTACTGCTACAGAAACCAACCCCTAAGCTAAAATCCAAATTGGAAAGAAGATACTGTATGAGGCAGGGCTCTGTGGTTATAAATCCACTTTCATTTACAGCTTAGGTTACCACATGTGACTTCTGAGTGTAGCTGCTGGAGCAGACAAGAAGGAATACATAAATTTCTACCTAATTCCAAATAAAAATTAGACAATAATAGAAAGGTGTATGTTACCCTCGGACATCTTCCGCTCAGGACCCAGCACCATGGTGGACACCTGAGGGCCCACGTTCTTAGAATAGGATTCTGTGATGGAAAAAAGGGAGGAGGAATAATTAGGGAAAATGAGCCAGCATTTTGTTACTCTGTATCCGTGAACCTTTACTACATGAAAAGGATGATACTTCCAATGAATTAGACAACCTTGAAACAATTACAACTTTCAGAATATGATTAAGAGATACTTAACAGAAATCAAAAAGTCTTAATTGTATTTTTGCTGGCATGACTTCAAAACCAAATTGAGGCAAAGGATATTTCAGAGATACAGGCAAATCCTTTCTAATAAGCACCCATAGCACCCCTTTAATAAGCTAGGCAATTACCTAGTCTCTGTCTGTGTCTGCAGATTACCCGAAATGTCAAAAGCCAGACTAGTCTGACCCAATTTTACAAGTTTTTAAAGGCTGGAGGTCTGTAACTGCCTTGTACCTAACAATGCGAGTTCGGGGCTCACTCTCCTGGGAAGGGCAATGCGGGGTCTCTGCCTCACACTTCCCATGGGGAGACTTCAGCCATGTGTCAGCCTCGCCCCGAGCCTGCTGACAACCCAGCTCCCGAGGAAAGTGGAGGCACAGGGGGTTCGGCCTGGGCTGCGGGCCAGCACTTCTCTAGGCCCTGCCACAGCAGGGGGCCCACACCCTCGTGTCCCTGTGTTTAGGCCCACCAGGCCACAGATTACAACACACTCTCCCAGAAGCCTGCCAATAAGGCTGGGTTTTAAAATCTCCATCTGCTTACTATCAGACCTACTTCCCAGATGATTCCAAACTGAGAAGGGAAGGGACAGGCCTCCATGTGCTGACCACGCCCTTCCGTACCCTGTGACCAGCCCACCGAGAGGGAAGCTCTACCTGAGTCGTCTCTGTCCACACGCGCTTTGTTTCCCTCTTATTGCTCCCGCCTCAACAGCCTCTGCTTTCTTTTCGGCTAATCTTAACACGTGTCTCACAGAATTCCCGTATCCGGAACTGAAGGGGCTTGCAGCACTCACCCGCCTGCTGGGTGTAAAGCATATCACCACCTACCCAGCTAGTTTGGGAAACACCATCTTTCCCCTCCCTCGTCATCAGTGCCACTCTGTCACAAGGGGCAACGGGTCCTATCTCTCCTGTCAGGCTCTAAGCCACCAGGTTGCTAAATACAAGCCGGAGGACCCAGAGAGACTAAAGTCGGTCTTTCAGCCACTCTCAAAGCCCTCACCCAAATGGGATTTATGCATGTGGCCACTCACTTGGGCTGCAATCACAGTGCAGCCCCTTGACTCCCCAGGGCCTTTTACTTTTGTTTTACAAATCATTCTAATAAACCAGGCTGGGGGTAGTGCATGCCTGTAATCCCAGCACTTGGGAGGCTGAGGCAGGAGGATCATTACAAGTTTGAGCCAGCCTGGGCTGTAAAGTGAGCTCAAGGCCAGCCTGAACTGCAAAGCGAGACCCTGTCTCAAAAAGACCAAAAAAAGAAAAGCCAGGCTATAAGGTTATCCTAACCCATAATAATTAGAAACCACAACTCGGATCCAAGACTATGGTTCTTATAGCAAAAGGCACATTTGGCTTACTGAGGAATGAGAAAACTCAAGAAGCAAAGTGCTTAGCTTTGGACTATTTGGTATGCAACAAAGAGCCCTTCCTTACACTGGAACACTAACACCCAGAGCTGAGGAAATGAGACTTCTTCTGGTTGATACCCTGTTTACAACAGCGCAGAAGTGGCACCTACAAGATTAGTAAAGTGCTTCTGAGTGTGAGAAACAAAAGAGAAAGGGGGAAGAGGAGTAGGAAGAAGTGAAGGAAGAGGAACTGGGCGTGATGGCACACGCCTGTAATCCCAGCACTTGGGAGGCTGAGGCGGGAGGATAACTGCAAATTTGAGGCCAGCCTGGGCTACAAAGTGAGTTCAAGGCCAGGCTGAACCGCATAGCAAGACCCTGTTTAAAAAAAAAAGGGGGGGAGGAGGGGAGGAGGAAAAGGGAGGAGAAGAAAAAGCACAGAAATAGCTAATACATTCACAGAAGATTTCTATCCAAAACAGCCTTTTAAACTTATATTTAAATAAAAGACAGTTGAGGTATGTGTGTGTTTTTCTCTACGCTTATGATCTCAGGGAAATTTTACAATCTTTTTACAATTTCAGTCAGAAATATTACGCAAAAAATTTTAAATAAGTATTAGTGGCATTCTAAGTGATCATTCCTATACCAGGTACACTCAGACTGATCAATCACAAGAAGTCTGGTCTCTGAAAGATCAAAAACATAGTATTCTAAAAAAAAAAACATTGATTGTGGATTTCAATTTTCTCATCACAGGTTTTACTCAACAAACTATAAACCCTACTATCCGCCGGGTCTACAGAATAACACTAGGGCAGAGAACAGAGAAGGCCGGCTGTGTTTGCTGTGTTGCACAGTACCAGGGCCCATACAAACATACGGCCCATAAGAAAGGACGAAACTAGCATCAGACTGTGCTGGTATCCAGGACTATCCCACCAGACTGTTTCAGTCACTTCCCAACAGGGAGAAAGAGATCCTGAGTTAGGACACAAGCACTAGAATCGATCCACTATCACGCTTTCGTGGTTGCGATCAGCAACTGCCAACCCCCCACCTAAAATCACCTCGAAAGCTGCATGCACCTTCTCCCACCCAACAGTAGGAAAACCGTGGCCCTCACAGTTAAGGTAGTGACTGTTTTAACCCATTCTTTATCAACCTGGCTAGGTGTGGGGCGTATGTGCGGAATCCTAGTACTCAGGAGGGTAAGACAAGAGGACTGCTAATCACGCAGCCTGGACTTCAGCGGAGACTGTTTCCAGTCTCTCTCCACAAACTCTGTCTCCCAAAAGCTGTGCTGTATGACATTTTCATAATAAAAATTCCAATAAAACTACATTTTGTCTAAAATTTCTAAAGTCTACATATCCTTTGATCTAGCAAGTCCAGTCCTAAGGCTAACCCTTAAAGTTTCACACAAGGCAACATACATGAGGAAATTTCCCACAACATTGTTTATTTTTCAAAAGAATAAAAACAAAAAAGCCCTGGATATTAATAAGGAATTGATTGATCAAATTGTGCACATTCACTGGGCAGAAAATTAGGCCATTATAAATAAGGCAAATCAATAGCATTGATAAGAAATGATCTCTCAGATAGGTTGTCAAGTGAAAGCACCATTCATTAAACACTATGCTATTGCACATATAGCAAAAAGAAAACAACGGGAAGGGCACATACAAACGCACAGCAGACTGTGTCCAAAGGACAGACCGGAAGCTGGGCGCCACGGCTCCCCCAGAAAAGGGGGCGGGGGAACAGGAACACGGCCAAGGGAGGGGGACTTCTTACTGAACAGACACTGTGTTTCTTGTTACACATTTTTAAAAAGTTTATACCCAGTGCGGTGTGCACACCAGTAACCTGTTCCTCAGGGAGTTCAAGGGCAGCATGGGGAACACAGCAAGACCTTGTCTCAAAAGAGAAAAAACTGCCAGGTGTGGTGGCGCACGCCTGTAGTCCCAGTGCTCGGGAGGCTGAGGCAAGAGGATCATCTCGAGTTCAAGATCAGACTGGGCTCCATACTGAGCTCAAGGCCAGCCTGAACTGCAAAGCAAGACCCTGCCTCAAAAAGACAAAAACAAAAACAGAAAGAAGAAAGTAAGTATGATAAAAAAAAATACGTGTATTATCGACTGACTTTTTATGTTGTGCTAGGGATCAATCAAATCCAGGGCCCAACGCGTTAGGCACATACTTTACTACTGAGCCTCATCCTCGATCCCTAGTTTTTAAAAAATTTAAACCTCATGTGGATTTTCTCAGACAAACACTGTGGGGATGCTCAGGTGAACTCTCTCTGACACTTCTGCCATGTACAACTGAAGATGTGCAGCTGTCTCCCTAGAAGGCACTTACTGCCTGTGGCTTAGGAGTAGTTTGTCTTTGTGTCCAGAGAGTCGCTACAATTACAAAATCGTGATTTCAGAGTTTCACCTGAATGCAAAGAACAGAAGTGTTTTCAAGGAAGCATGTCCCCGCTCCCTAACTTGGTCTAGGCGGCCCACTCCGAACATGTGGTCTTGAAAACACCTATTTCTTGATCCTATTCTTGCAACTCTACTGCAAGTTTAAAACTTAATTTTAGAATTAAGTTACCCTAAAAAACTAGCTATACTAAATTCTAATATCTAATCGACAGTACTTGTTTCTTCTTAGCATTTAGAAGAACCACTGAAAAACAAATTGGTTAACTCACACCTGTTTTAGTAATCACCCCAAGAACACTTGGAACACTACATATTAGAACACATACAACGTAAACACCCTCCCATGGCTTAAAAAAATAGTCTGTTTTAAAAAATGTGTTTTCTTATAAAGCTCCCCTATAGAGAGCAACGGCATTTAAATTCATTTTACTGATTTTAGAGCTAAAATAGTCTCTCTAAAATTAATCAGGTGTAGAGAGGAATATTTTTAACATAGTCATTTAGTCTTTTCCCTTCTCTACTCCCCCACTAAAATAAAATCAAGACAGCATTAAGTAGGAAAAGAACTTTCATAAAATCAACCACAACCAAAACATAAACAAAGCGACCCCCTAAAGGAAGTCTGTGGAGAAGTAACAGGAATGCTTAACCCTGCATGGCACAGCCACCTCTGCCCCTTGTGGCTGTCCTAGGATACTGTTCAGGGCCAGACAAGCTTGTGATAAAGCAGGCACTGCCGGATGCATGCAGGTCAAGGCTGTAAGAAGTGAGAGATGTTATCAGAGAACAAGGAATTAATTTTTTAAAAAGCTCATTTGTCTTAAAGAGCATGTGGCGATTCCCCCACTTTCCAGTTAAGGTGCTCAGTGGGGCAGCTGCAGCACTGGCCCTCGTCCTGCATGCACAGTGTAGAAGATGTTTCTCAGGAAGGGAGGCTCCTGCCATCCGAATGAATGAGAGTCAAGGAAGCTCTTTAAAATACTCAAGTAGACCCAACAGAGCTAAATGTTTCCTCAACTCTCTATGTTTTAATAAGAAAAAAATTACTAGCCCCTGCCGGCCGCTTTTATGGTGTTAGGGACTGAACCCAGAGCCTTGACCATGCCAGCTACATGTTCCACAACTTAGCTACAGAGGCAGCCCTAGTCCCTTTTTTCGATGATAAATGACTACTTCCTCTATTTTTCCAATCTACATCAATGAAAAAACATCATTGTCTGAGACTTTCCATCAAAGATATCCATTGGATGAGTTCGAAAACTCAGTCTGCTCCCACTGAGGGTGACAGAAAAGAAACACCTTGGTAAATGCTCATGATCATCAATCATACTTATCTTGAGGATGTGAACTTTGCAATTATTATTTTTTCTAAATTAGAATAAATTTATCTCATTTTTTTTTCTTATTAAAAGTAAGGGCTAGGAATGCAGCTCACTGGTAGGGTACTTACCTAGAATGCACAAGGGCCTAGTTTCCATCCCCAACAATTAAAAACAAAAAGGAAAATGAAAAAAACGAACTTGACATAAAATGAAATGAAGAAAAACAGACTAAGACTGACTATATCTACCTTATGACAGAAGACACAAAACAGCCTGTCCAGTAAGTGTGAGTCTAAGGAAGGGGCCCCACACTCTTACCCACGCTGGGTAGGGACATCAGCATGTCTTCAGCTGAAGGCCACACAACAGACCCTTTCTAACCTGCCCAGTGCTGCTGTTACACTGTTACACTGTTACACAGGAAACGTAACAGGAATCAGGGCTCCCTCTCATCTCAAAGCTGGAGACATTTCATGTGGCTCAACAGAGAACCATGACTTCACTTCAGCACCCAGTTTGCTGGTTTTCACCTCAGTCAGACTTTCAGTTTTCAAAGAAAAGGCCTCACATTTGAAACCATCTAAAGATAAAGGAAGAAGGAGGAGGGAGAGGAAGGCAGGAGGGAGGGAGGGAGAGGGGGAGAGGATGTTAAGAAGCAAGAGGAGGAGAGAGGCGGTAAGAAGCAGAGGCAGAGCAGAGCTGATAATGAAACCAGATGCCTGGTGTCAAAGGCGATAAGAACACAGGGCAATGTGGCCAGGCTGTCCAGAGGTACTGATCTTTTAGACAAAAGTATCATTCACCAACCAGAGACGTCAGGATGAAAGGGCCTCCTACCCCTACCCAGAGTTCTTCGTTTTCCCTGCTCAGTGCACCCAGAGGCGTAGCCAGCTCCACACCTGACTGCGTATGCATCATGCAAGGTGGACTTCCAGTGCCCACATGTTGGTCTCTGTTCTTCCCAACTGCCACCTAGGAGCTCACTGAAAACTGAGAGGAACAACTTCACAGCACTGTTTTGCTTCGGGAGACAAACGTAGACTCCCAGCCTTACTCCTCTGTCCTAGATACAACCCCAAGTTCTGTGAGCAACTTCAAACACCCCTGTCTACTAGAAAAGACAGTTTTCTATTAAAAATGTCCACACCAAGCTGGGGATGTGGCTCAGTGATTGAACACTTGCTTAGGCTATCCTAGGGCCTGGCTGGCTCTGCAGTAGCAGGAGAGGAAAGAAAAGGGGACAAAAACGAATCAAGATGTGTTATGTACATGTACCACATCCTCACAGTGAATGTAATTGTCATGTTCTATAAAATATGCAGTAATAAAAATTTTAAAATTTTTTTCTCCAGGTTTTATTGGTACATTTTAGATATACATAGTGATCACATTCAGCATAGACAATTTGTACCTGTACATAACCTGTTTTTTTTTCCCCCTAAGTACCCTCCCTCTGGTAAACATGAAGAGTGATTACCACTGGACTACATTCAACCCATGCGTCTAATGACAGACACTGGCTCCTAAAATTTTAAGTGTATATTTTGCTCTATGTTTCTTATAGAAAAATTGTATGTAAAAACAGATAACATATATAACAAGATTTTCTAGCCTCGTATATGCCGCCTTCTGCTCTTTGGAACTTGGTATTTAATAATTAACTTGTAGCCTTCTCCTCTCATTACGAGTTTTAGTAAGTATCAAATTACTAGAGATGAGACCAAAATGAACAAACATGAACCTCAGCAGTGAACACAAAAGCAACACTGAGAACCCTAATTTCTAAATCCATGTCTGGAAACTTTGGTCCTAATACTAAAAAATTAAATCACTCTAACCTTAAAGGGAAGAGGAGTTACATAATAAATATATTTTTGTCATTTCTGGCCAACTGTTTTATATTCCAGTCTGATTTCATTAAAATATATTTTTTCTTTTTAAAAAAAAATATAGTGCATATATGCTGTTTTACTCTACCCAGGCTACCTGGAGGATCCCTTTATGTAACCTGGGCAATACAGCAAGACCTAACTTTAAACAAACAAACAGAAACCCAAAAGTGGAACATGGAGTGGAACGTCTGTAAGCCCAGCACTCTGGGAGTCTGAGGCAGGAGCATCACAAATTCAAACTTTGCTAGAGCTTGTCTCAAAACAAACAAACAAACAAACAAACAAAAATTTAAAGGGCTGGGATGTAGCTCAGTGTGAAGGCTGTAGGTTTAATCTCCAGCACCAAAAAATAAAAAAACAAAGATGAAAAAATTTTAAAATGGCACCCACTGAATAAGACAAGAATCCGGGTCAGCAGGCGCGAACGTGTGTGCTGCAGTAGGCTGCCTGTGTCACTGAAGGCCCGCCCTAAAAGGGTCGCCATCGCTGGCCTAGGTCTTGTAACTCCTTATATTCTGCCCACTCAAATGTCCTGGACTTCTTTTTCAAAACATATTACTCAAACCACAGTGATGATAATAAGGACTATTAGGGCCGCAGCCTTCCTTCTGCCTCAGATACTCAACGCAGCATCACTCCCTGCCCCCTCATTCAAGCACACACTCCAGAGAGCTTTCAAAAACACCTTTCCCCACTCCCACCAGGGCAACACCCGATTTTCAAGCCCAAAGAACTCTCGCGCCGTTTTAGCCTGAAGCTAAGTAACCACACGGGCACCATCTGTACTTCAGCCACGTCTGGCCAGCACAAGCAGCGCCCTTTCCCAGAAATTCACTCTCTTATTTTGTGATTAGCGCCCACGCGCGAGGGGAGGGGGCAGGGATAAGGACTGTGATTCACCGGCAGACACCAACATCTTAGTTGGACTGTCAGACTACAAAGCTCCTATTTTGTGGACACCGTTCTTTAACCTTCACTTTCCTCAGTCAAAGGTGAACCAAGCTGGGGATATAGCTCAGCGGCACAAGTACCTGCCTGGCAAGCGCAAGGTCCTGAGTTGGGTTCCCAGTACAAAAAAAAGACGAACCAAAGTCGCTTAGAAGCTCTGCAGAGTAATGCCAGGGACCATGCCGATTTCCTAACAGTAGGTCACATTAAGTTCCTAGCAAGCTTCCCTTTTCCTTAACAAGAAGTGCTGCCAGGCTGCTCAGAAATTCCCCTTCTGAGTCCCACAGCCATTCCGGAAACACCAGAAATCAACTATGCTGCAATCATAGCCCTTTGGTACTGTGTCCAAAATAAACTGCCCAAGCCAAGTGAGACTGGAAAGGAAGTGTCACCCGATGAAAAAACAGCCAGCCAGCGAGCCTCTCGGGTTTCACCAACACAGGGACTGCCTGAGCATAAGCTTTATTTAATAAAGCACCCAGTCCAAAGCCACTGGGCACACGGAACTGCACTGTACTTTCAGATCAAGTTAATGACGCGGGTGAAACACAGGCCTGAAGACTCATGGGTGACAGGCTGAGGAATTCTGAGCAAGGGATAAGCAATAGGGGAGACGGCGGCACAGGTTAAGCAGCAGTCATCACATGGCGGCGGCCTGCAGGAAACTATTCTGAGCACCTACGTCTTTAACTAACTGAAAACTCCCCAACAGCCTTAAAAGACCATTATCATCAATCCCCACTTAAAGTCCGTGGAACAAAGAACAAGGAGGCTGAGCACCTTGCACAAAGGTTACACAGCCAAGAAGCGCCGAGAGCCGGCCAGGCTTCAGATGCCACAGAAATCAAGGTATGCACAGTGTCGCTGGGTTTCACCAGCGTTCCCTCAACCCATGGCCAGCACAGGGTCCTAGAAGCCCAGTTCTCCCTCCATATGTTCCACTTCAAGGCCATGTCTCATCCTGTAACTCACAACACCCCTCTGAAAGCGCGGTCGGTAGAATACTGTATCTTCACTGTACACGACGGGGACGCAGACCTGGGTTCCTCCACTTCTTCCCTAACCACGCTCTGCGAAATGGGCTGATGCACGAGGTAGGGAATTCCGAAGAACCGAAAAGGTAAGGAATGCAAAGGTGGGATATCAAAAAGTTTACGCGGAAGCGTTGGAAGTAGTAAGGGCAGGTGCAACCCAAGGTCGGGGGGGAGGTGGCGCGTACCCTTCTTACACCTGGTATGCAACGTGTCCCTACACCTGCACACACACTGGCCGGCCCGGGCCCTCTCGGGGGCGGCTGGGACTTCCAGGAGGGTTTTGGTGCAGGGCGCGGTGGGAGAGGGCGGATCTGTCCGCGGGGATCGGCCGACAAGAAGGGGCTGGCGCGAGACCTTGTCCTGTGCCGCGGCGGCGTCGCAGCGGGTCCGCGCATCCTGACTGGTCCGGCCCGGGCTGGGCTGTTTTCCTTAGGCCGCTCCGGGAAAGACGCGAGGCGCCGCGGCGCAGAGCTCACCCCACCCCACCCCATCCCCGTTCCCGGCGCGCTTCACTCCGCTCCCTTTGAATAAAGCGGCTCCCTCGGCCCGCTGGACCCGCGCCAGGCGCCTCAGGCCCTCCCGGTCCGCACCTCCCCGCGAGCCCCGCTCCACGCGCCGAGCCCACACTGGCCCCGAGCCTGCCCGAGCCGCCCGGCGCCCCTCTCGCCCGCCGCGAGTCGAACACCCCGGCCGCTGACCTGGCCAGTCCCCGGCCTCACCGACTCCGGAACCACCTGACACGCAGTCCTGGTGTCTGGGACTCCATAACCCGGGAGCCAGGGCCAGCTAGCCAAGAGTCTGCCCTCCAGTGATTGGCCGAGAGGACGAGGGCCGTACATCCTTATTGGCAGGCTCAATGCGGTTATCAGTGTGCGTGGCAGCCCTGCTAGTACCTAGGCCCCGCCCACCGCGAGCTTGGCCGGGGGGAGGGGCGGGGTAGAGGGAGGGGTAGAGGGCGGGGCTGAGGGGGCTGGAGCTGCAGAGGATCTCGCAGATCCAAGAAGCGCTTGAACTTGAGAAGTAGTGTTCTGCGAGCGACCTGGAGAGAAAATTCCTGCCGTACTTCGCTCGCCTTTTCCTGTTAGTTACTGATAATCAAACCCCTTTCTTCTGGAGATGTGACTACCAGGTACAGCCCACCCTATAATAAAGTATGGCCACCCGACAGCACCATTTCCTTTCCCTCCTAGAGCCACATCATAGCATCTGTTGCCCCGCCAGTATCGCCCTCTGCCAGGGAGGAACCGCGAAGCATCGGCCGGGGCAGCCAGTCTGACTGCACCAGGTGTTCTACTCCAAGCCTCGCAGCGAGGCTCACCCCGCGGCCACACCCCCGCTTCACTGTAGATGACGCGAACAGGGGAGAAAAAATGGACTAAGAAATCACCCTAACTTTCTACAGTGTCCTTAATATCCATTGTAAATAATCTTAGACTCCCCTACCGGTTTCAGCAATAAAGGTAAGCAACCTTCCTCACGAAAAAACAAAACGCTAGGAGAAAATCTTACTAAGTTATTCAAAGAGTTCAAGATGAGAGAAAAAAGACAGTGAAGCCCAAAAAGAAATATCCCCATAGAGTGCAAAGCAAAAACAGACTCGGGGGCCAAAACCGAGCAAACAAAAACAAAACTGGGCCAAGCATCACCCACTTCCTTGCTCAGGCTGGCTTCCACACACAATGTCTCCTGCGGAAGAAAGAAAATGCACAAATTACTTTTGAGAATCACTCTGCAGCGAACCTGGAGTCTTACAAAGGCTTGACAAAGTCCCTCCAGACCAGCACCCGGCCTTGGGAACCTCTGCTGCATCTGGAAGGGAGAAAGGCTGGAGCTGTTATCACCCTCCCTGGGATGCTGGGTGCGCGCGCTACTTACTTAGCTCACAGTGTGGAGCTGCCTCCGTATTTCGCTGCTTCTTCTTCATGGTGCAGAACAGGTCTGACTTTCCTCAGGGCCGCCTTACCTCTATTTATGCAGGTGCACCTCCCATGGTTAATAGGGACACTTGAGGCTGCTCTAGGTAACGCAGCATTCATTGGTAAAGACTGGCAGGGAATTTCAAGAGGCAAACCACACCCTCCAAAGCATAATCAAATTTCATCTTTGACCTGCCAAGAAAGGGAAGCATTCTATACCTGCCACTCCTAGATATTAACAATTAATTGAGTTAAAATTTTTATTCTAGGTCGGATGTGGTGGCGCACGCCTGTAACCCCAGCACTCGGGAGTCTCAGACAGGAAGATCATTGTGAGTTTGAGGCCAGCCTGTGCTGCAAAGTGAGCTCAAGGCCAGCCTGAACTGCATAACAAGACCCTGTCTCTGCGGGGTGTGGTGGCCCACACCTGTAATCCTAGCACTCAGGAGGCTGAGGCAGGGGGATCATTGCGAATTTGAGACTAGCCTGGGCTACAAAGTGAACTCGAGGCCAGCCTGAACTGCATAGCAAGAACCTGTCTCAAAAAGACAAAAACCAAACAAACAAACAAACAAAACAAATTTTATTCTAAGATTTCATTTCTGTACCATTTGGCAGGAACTGGAGCTGGGGGTGCCAGTGGGTGAAAGGGGCGGAGTAAGGAAATTCCTTCAGGATGCCACTCCCTTGGAGGGAAGCCAGCTCAGGTACCTGTACGGGGCTGCTTGTGCGCTAGGACTCTGCTCCTCTGAGACGAGAGGTGAAACTAATTAACCCAATGGCTGATGGTCGGCATGGATTTTCCACATAGTACGTGCAGTACTGATGCAATTAAAAGGAGCCTCAAAGTGAAGGCTAAAACGCCGCCCCGGCTGTCCCTTCTATCTGAAGGAGCCGCTGGTATCAGCCTGATCAGTCAGTGATCTGCGGGTGGAAAAACAAAGCCAGGCCAACCTAGGGTTGGATGCCTGATGGAAAAGCGCAAGGAAAAGACCCTGAGACTGCAAACAAAGAAATCCGGGGCAAACCAAGGCTTTTCCCCTTGTGAGAACAGGGAGGCCTAAAGTATGGGGAAAATGTGCCTCAGGGAAATGACTTACAAGACAGAGCAAGAGAGGAGATGCTTTTGAGTGGAGCAGGATAGAGAGAAGACCTTGGCTGCTTCACAGGTAGCAAAAGTTTTCTGATAGTTTTAAAGAAGCCTCAGCACCGTAAAATCACAATATCATTGAATGAAAAAGAAAAGAAATAATAAATTCAAATTAGTGCAAGTAGGCTTCCAGGCAAGTGGCTCTGGTTCCTTTCTCGGGCCCTGATAACAGTGGAGGGCGACCGTCATAAACAACAGTGGGAGGGGTTGTTCAGGGTCCTGACCAAGACCCCAGGTGACAGTCTCTGTTCCCGGGGGTTCACTCAAACACTGAAAGTCATACCCTTGTGTCTGTCTCCTGTCTTTTTTCTATAGCAGACGGGTTTCCTAAGGCCACCTCTGCAGCTTGGGCTAGGGACATTAGTTCCACTTCAAGAGAGAACAGAAGGAGTGAAATCATCTGTGAACTGCCGTCTCGCAGGGAGGAGGCTGGAGTTTATGAACCCTAAAGGAGCGGGACTGGGACGTAGGTCAGAGGTAGGGACCCTGCCTTGCCTGTGCGAGGCTCTGGTTGGATCCCTAGTCCTGCAAATAAACATAGGAATGGATTTTAAAATGAAACTCTGGCAAACCCCATTGTTTCCTTTAGTCAGGTGTTTCCTCCCCACATGCGCACTCCACTCTTACCTCAGCAGCCCCCGGTTTTCACTTCTAATAACTGACAATAGTAACTGAATTCTTATTGTGTACCAACACTGTTTAACACTTCACAAACATGCATGAATCCTCACAGTCAACTCCTGAGGCAGGAACTACTATTATCTGCATTTTTCAAAATAGGAATGAGAGGCTGGAAGGGTTAAGTAATTTGCCTAAGGACACATAGCTTTTGGCCAGCAAAGTCAGGTGGTAACTCCAATCTGTTAGATCCAGTTGCACCAGTACTCAACTACCACACAATACCACCTCTCTCTTCGGCACTCAGAACGATTTCCTGCCCTCTACCTCAAAGACTATGTCTTGTATAAAATCCTATTAATGTAAACTCACTAATCATTCCACAGGGCAATAATGGCAACTCATTTCTGTCGAGATGTCAATATGTATGGGTGTCATGTTAATGTCTGCTTATCATGTGTCACTTATTTAGTTAGTTAGTTATTCTTCAGCACTGGGGATTGAACCTAGGGCCTTTGCACTGAGCCACATCCCCACACCTTTTTAAAACAAATTTTGAGACATTGGTGGTACATGCTTATAATCCCAGCACTCAAAAGGCCAAGACAGGAGAATTGCCACAAGTTCAAGGTCAACCTAAGCTACATAGTGAGTTCAAGGGTAGCCTGAAACTCATAGTAAAACTCTGACTCAAAAATGAGATAAAAGTTTGAGACAGGATCTCGCTAAGCCACTAAATTGCCCAGGCTGGGGTTCAACTTATGATCCTCCTGCCTCAGCCTCCCAGAATGCTGGGATTACAGGCACGTGCTACCACACCTGGGGTTTTTTGTTTTTGTTTTTATTAGTAGTGGAGATTGAATTCAGGCCTTGTGCGCGCTAATTCAAAGAGGCGCTGTGTTCCATGCTCTGTTTCCACCTAGTCTCTAATTTTTTTCATGTTTTTGTTTGATTTAAAACAACTGCCTGAAATTATCTCTTAGAACTCTTTCACGTCTCTAATTGGAGAATTCCTTTTTCTTTAAGATTCTCTTAAAATGCCCACTGCTGTCATCACTGCCTTACTACTGTCTCAGGCATGATTTGTTACACCCATAGTGTATTTTGTGTGCTACCCGAATATTTCTTACCCTGCTAAAGCACTTCATTCTGTGTTATTTATTGAGAGCTACTATGTACCTAGCTCAGACTGGGCAGCACTGGTACAAATGCAAAATTAGAACAGACCCTTATAGCATTTACTATTTTTGGGCTTTCTTCTTCCACTAAATTGTGAGCTTCTCAGTAGAGATTATCTTATCTTCACATCTGTTGCTAGAAAAGCCAGGCATATAGGGAGCGTTCTATAAATGTGTTATCTCATTTTTTATGTTAAGACTCTTGGGAAATAAAGAATAATAACATCTATTTATGTATGTATTTCTAAAATTGTGTATTATCTATGCTAAAAATATCCCTCATTAAACTCTGCTAGTTTCCTAAGTTATTCCACTGATAAACACTGGAATGCAGGGCCCAAGATCCTCTCTAAGAACGAAGGACACCTTACCCTAGCTGTTTGGAATGGGAATGGGGCTGCAGACAGCCCTGGGCTATCAGGTCTCCCCTTCCCGAGCGGCCCGTATCCAGCGCCTGACCTGTGTGGGACACTCAGCCCCATCTCCCCACCGGGACATGTATCTGAAGGTTGGCTGAACCTTTAGCAGGTCACCACTCCACTTCTGCCCGGTTTTGCTTCCTACCCTCCCCTTGGGACTCATCCCAAGACCACGTCCTAATAAATGTCCTCCTGCCTCAGAGTTGGCTTCCCTTGTTACTTCTTCCAGTAACTTGAAATCTCAGTTGCCAAAGAGTAATCTGCACGCACGCTGTCTCCTCACCCCGCATTGATTCCCCTATCCTTTGTGGTCTTTTCTGGAAATTTCTGTCTCGTCGCTGCCTTGAGATCATCACTGACCATCTACAATGAGAACCAACTCTTTTGTCTTTTTATATCTGAAATATTAAACTACTCTTACACCTCCGCCTTTGGCGTCTGTCCTATCTTGTTCTCTGGGCAGTTCACCTCTTTGGACTGTTCTTTCTGTAAGTCCTTTAATTGCTACTGCTCCTTCTCCTTCTCTTCCTCCTGGTCCTCCCCTTCTTCCTCTTCCTTAAATGTAGGCATTCCTGAGGTCCAGCCCTTAGTCCTCTTTTAATTTTTCACAATCTCTGTAACTGAGGTGTAGTAATACTGGGGACACACCTGAGATTAGAAACATTCATGGGACAAGATGGAATAGTGGAAAGAACAAACTCTCAAAGTAAAGTAAAAATTGACTTGAAGTACAGGTTTAGCCAGCTGAGAAACTGTGGGAAAGCTATTAAATCTTTGTGTTTCATTTCTACACCTGAAGTGAGCCTAACACTGTTCTCATGGAGAAGTTTTTAGTGCCCTAAAGCACCACTGTGTGCAGTTGCCTCCCCTCTTATGCGTATTGTACCTGTGTGGAACATTCTTACTCTACCCTTCCTGGCTAAATCCTACTCACTGTGGTCCCACTTTCGATGTTCCTTCTAGCAAAGAGCTTCCTGTGACCCCAGGTCTGGGTAAAGTTTGTCCTTCATGTTGCCCCGCGACCTTGTACCAAACCCTCCTTTACCATAGCACTGTCCTGCTCAATTGCTTTTGCTCATTAGTGGTTTTGTGTCTGTCACAGACGAGGTCTTGGCCCTGGTAATACCCACAGGAGGCTCTAAGGCTGGCAGCCTCCCTTCCCAACCACGGCTCTGTGTCAACTTCTTTTTAAAAAAAATTTTTAAATGTTTTTATTTGAAAGAGAGTAAAACAATAAAAAAATAGCAAAATACCAACAACATAGACAAAAACAAAACAAAGCAGAAACAATAAGGATGCTGTAGGGTTTCAGAACAAAATGATAGGAGTAACAGCGGTTGTTATAGTACATGTTTTTATCTTCAACGAAGTTGCTCAGATTACCAGATATAAGAAGGCAAGATTGCTCAAACCATTAAAGAGAATAAAAAAGAAAAACAAAAAAATTATAACCGATACGGAATTTCACTAAACAAGATGATAGGAATTCAACAATGGTTGTTATATTGCATATTGTTGTCTTCAAATTAGTTGTTCAGATTACCAGATATAAGCATGCAACACTGGTCAAAAAAAATAAAGCATTAACCGTTCCTTTCATTTTTTCCCTTCCTTCTTTCTTTCTTTTTCTTCTTTCCCTCATCCTAGTTGTTTCTTCTTTTGAGCAATTTCCTTCCATTTTATAATATCTATTATATGTTTTGGGTTTTATTTACTCTTTCATGTTCTTGCATGACAATATGATGTTTATACATGTGGGTCTGATTTATTTCACTTATGATGAGTATGGTCTCTAGTTACATCCATTTACCTATAAAAGCCTCACGTTTGTCTTTTTTATAGCTGAGTAATACTCCATTGTATAAAAATATCACATCTTTTTTATCTATTCCTCAGTTGATGGGCATTTGGGTTGTGTCCAAGATTTAGCTATGATAAATTGTGCTGCTATAAACATGGGTGCACATATATCGCTGTTGTATGATGTTTTTAATTCTTCTGGGAAAATACCCAGAAGAGGAATACCTGGGGTAAGTGGGAACTCTAATCCTAGTTTTGTGAGGAAACTATACTGAATTCCACAGTGGTTTCATCAATCTGCACTCCCACCAGCGGTGGAGAAGTGTTCCTTTTTCCCCACAGCCTCTCGAGAATTTGTTATTGGTTGATTTCTTGAAGACAGCCATTCTTTCTGGGGTGAGATAGAATCTCAGTGTTGTTTTTCTTTGCATTTCTTGAATGACTATTGATGTTGAACATTTTTTCATATATTTACGCACCATTTGGATTTCTTCATCTAAGAAGTGTGTGTTCATCTCAGGTGCCCATTTTTTTATTGGGTCTTAGAATTTTGGGGGCCTGCTTTCTTAAACTTCTTTATACATTCTAGAGAGAAGTCCTTTGTGTGTTGCTTCCAGTGACTCCAAAATATCATTTTCTATAGCTACTTCCCCTGAGCTCCAACTACCTATCATGATTACTTTCTAATATTTTCTCCCCGGATGTCCAACTGCAAGTCAACACTGGCGAGTCACAGGCTGTCCCCGTCTCTACCCAGACCAGCTGGCTCGTGCGCATTCCCCATGTGGTTAGTCTCTGGGCCTTCCAGCCTACACATGGTCACAGGCTTCTCACACTCCCTCACACCAAGTAATGCTAATTACCAAGTGCTTAAAGGGTTCGGTTTTCCACTCCTATTTCTGTTGCCTCCCCTGCTTAGGCCTCCACTACTCTTAACATCTGCCATGTCCCTCTGATCAATCCCCACTCAGAAACTTTCAATGGCTCCCTATTCCCTACAGAGTAAAGTAGAAGGAAACGTGCGCTCATGTTGGTTGTGTACCTCCTGCAACATGAAGGTGCTTTACAAATACTATCACATTTAAATACAGAATTTACTCTTTGTCTGACATTTGTTTCCCAGGATGACGGTCCCAGCCTTCTTTCCGCCTCTCCACCATACGAGGCTTCGTTCCAGTTGAGGTTCCCGGTCCTGGTGTCCTGGACACACCCCGAGCGTCCTCCACCCTGTGCTCCTGTGTCATCTCTGCCCACACTTTCCGCACTAAGATCTCGCCCGTTGTTCAAGACCTGAGTCAGGGGCCGCCTGCCACAGAAAGCCTGACCCGAATCTCATGGGATGCAACCTCTCTGCTCTCGTATCTTTGCGCAAATATTTCATCTCATTTGTCTTTTTTAATTATGGGAGTTTAGTCTCTATTTTTATTCGACTAGATTGTGAGCTTCATGGAAATATCTGTGTATTATTTTTATGTCATTCCCTCACCTCACAATATGCTTAGCGCATGATGAGCACTCCAGAAACGTGTGATATGAGACTTTAGCTGGGCTTTGACTTTACACGACCTGGAATGATGCTTTTCACACCGTGTCTCAACCTTTATTGGACTGTGAAACTGTGTGAAGGGGTGGAGGTGTGGCTTGGTGGCAGAGCACTTGCTAGCATTCTGGAGGCCCTGGGTTGAATTCTCAGCACTACAAAAACCAAAATGAATTATGTGGGTTACAACTGGGCTTTTTAAAAGATAATAACATCCAGGCATAGTGGTGCACGCCTGTAATCCCAGTACTCAGGAGGCTGAGGCAGGAGGATTGTTGCGAGTTCGAAGCCAGCCTGGGCTACAAAGTGAGCTCAAGCCCAGCCTGAACTGCATAGCGAGACCCTGTCTCTAAAAAAATAAAACTTTAGCAACATGAAAAAAAAAGATAATAACAAATATTAGAGAATGTCACAAATACTAAGGTAGGTATTGTTTTATTTTCATGATATATGTACATGATGTGAGTTCCTACAAAATACGCTCCTTATTGTATCAGTCCAAAGGAGGGAAAATGCCGCTTTAATACATATGCATTAGTTCAGTCACCTAATTAGAAATCCTTTGATGAGTGAAAGCCAGTCTTGCCGATGGGATCACCTTGCCATCAGGGAAAGCCTCCCTCTGCACCAAGCCTCACTCCTTCCAGCAAGCTGCCAGAGGAATTGAAAGGGGGATTTCAGGCGAACAGTCAGGTCCTGTCTTTAAATGAGCTTCTCTTCATTAAGAGAGAAGTAAATTCCTGAAGAAACTACAGCAATGCTTAAGAAACCAGCAGTGGAGCTATAGAACAGATCTCAAATTTAGATGCAAAAGACCTACATTAGAGTTCCTGCTTTGCCACGATGATGGGTAATAGCTTGATGTCTAGGAGTTTCAGTTTAAGCACCACCAGGAAGGACTATATGGTGCCATATGTAACTCATTAAACATTAAAGGACAAATATATGTAAGATTATTTTGTAAGCTATAAAAATGTTCCTAAGTTGAGGTAAAAACCTAGGTCAGGTGAAAATTGGCAGAGTATGTGATATACAGTGAAGTGTGCAACAGGTCTGAGTTTTGTGGATTTTGAGTGCTAGTGAAAGAAGCCCAACTTAAATATGTTGTGCTTAAAGGGAATCGACTCACTCACACGACTGGGAAATCCAGTGACGAAGCGAGCTTTGGGAGACCTGATGGTCTCTGATGCTCAGCATTTGGTCTCTGCCTTACAACTAGCACAATTTTATCGTTAGCCAGGTCTCCTTGCGTGATGGAACATAAACTACCATCTGCTGTAGGCTGGCTTGATCCTTGGGAACAGCAGGTGAAGAATATTTCTTTTTCTGTGGTTCCAGCGAAAATCCCCAGAATCGCTCTGTCTTATATCTTGCTTGGGTGGCAAACCAAGTCCCTGACCAAAAGCAATCGCCAGGGCAACTTAGGACACAAGCTGATCCTGGAAGTCAGGATGGGTCTGCTTGACCTGACTCACCTGGCTTGAACCAGAGGTTGGCCAGGCAGATTTAAGGGGTAGAATCAAAGAGGCATGACTGCCTAATTGTGAGAAGGGTTAGTTACAAAGATTTGGAGTCTAGGATGTTATCTATCTTGCTTCTAGTCTCTTCCATCTAATTTCATTAAATACCATTAGAAAATGAACATACAGTGCAAGTTTTTCTTTTCTATCTTTTCCTTTTTTTGTGACAGGGTCTTGTCTTGCTATGTAGTTCAGGCTGATTTTGAACTCACAGCAATCCTCCTGCCTCAGCCCTTTGAGTGCTGGGATTATAGCTATTTATTATTATTCCCTTAACAAATACATAACAGTGTATTAAGGACTTACTATGTGTCAAGCACTGGGATATAGCAATGATCAAAACCTACCATGTTCCAGCTCTCACAGAGCTTACATTTTAAAGTAGACACGAATAATAAAATATATCTGGAAGTGGTATCTTCTATTTTAAAAGAAATTCTAAAAGCAGAATAAAGAACATCAAGAGCTAGAAATAGAGATAAAGACCATTTAGAAAGGGCTAGTTAGGAAAACCTCACTCAATGGTTAGGGAGCATAAATCTCACTGAAGTAAGAAAGAAAGTTACATAGCTAGGCATGGTGGCACATCCCTGTAATACCATTACTGTAGAGGCTGAGGCAGGAGGATCACCAACCTGGGCTACACAGTGAGCTCAAGAGCACTGAACTATATAGTAAGACCCTGTTTCCAAAAATGTCAGCTTATGTGGTAATGTATTTAGGGTAGGACTTGCAGCCACAAGAAGCAGGCACAAGAACTCTGGAGCAACAGATGTGCTCCATTAGCATATATATTTGAATTTGACTTGAACGTGTTACCTTTTATTTTCCTACACTGAAACAATAATTTTACGGACAATGATGTCAAAGCATAAACTCCTTGAGGTCTTTCTAGGTTGGTATAGATCAACAGGACCTTGGGTTCAGTCTCCAGGACTGCAAAAAAGAACACCCATGGAGTCTCTCTGATATTGAATGCGCTGCTCAGGGATCTTGCTGAATGTACCAAGGTCCCCAGAGTCAGAGTACGTCAAAGCAGGGGCTCCCTTGCTGCCACAGGAGCCGGGTGCAGGAGCAGCTCTGTGTGCGGCCAAGCTCCCACGGGGAACGCTGACCCGCGCAGGGCTCCCAGCAGACCTTGCCAAAGCTGGCTGAGGAGAGCTGCCCGCAGACTTTCCTGCACTCTGTCCTTTTACTCTAATTGCTGTGGACGTGCCTGGCAGCACCGAGTGGCTCCCAAGGGAGGTTCCTGCTGGTGCTGGGTAAAGGTCCCCTCGTTCAGAGCCGGGGACTAACACAGAGTAAAAATTCCTCTGATCTCCGGCCTTCGCAAAGGTTATGTTTCCTGAAAGAGGAAAAACTTGAGGTGGGGCACCTTTGTGGAGGGTGGGAGGGGGTGAGGGAAGTCAGAAGGCAAGAGACCCGCCCTCCTCCATTGATGGGGACAGCGTCCCTGAACTTGGACCCTCTGTGGCTGATCCCTACCAGGCCCTGCTCTGCCCTGGGTGATGCCCTTAACCTTGAACTGCACTGACTTCTGAAGTGTTTCATGTTCATTCCTCACTGTCACAGCAGTTCTAGATTGGTCTGCCTTTTTTATTGTCAGAGGACTTAGCCTTGGCGTACCTGTTTTAATTTTCACAGGGTGTAAATCCTGAGATCGATAATATATTAAGATATCTCAGTGCCTACCGTAATCGCCTACTACGCACAGAGCTGATAGTGCCTTTTTGATGAAGATTGTGACTGCAATGACCAAACTCAAAGGCTGTTGCTTGCCATTTGGAATATGCCCTCTGGATGTGCAACCTCCGCTCTTACACGCTTCTCTCCCAGATTGTTGTCAGGAACTCACTTGAAACTTTTCAGTGTGGTGGTCGGAAGACCGAGGTCCTAATCTTAGCTTCACCAACAGCTTCTGTGCAACTCCATGCTTCAATTTTGTAGTTTTCCAGTGCAAGGCAGAGAACACTCACAGAGCTCGAGGTCAGTGGCAGGTAAGGAGCAGCTTTAAAAGCAGAACATAAAGTCCTATTACAAGTTTACGTGTCCTGCTTTTCAGGCCTTCTGAGACATTACCTTTGCATCCCTAAAGCATGACCATTTTTAGCCAAGTGTAGTGGCACATGCCTATAATCCCAGCACTAAGGAGGCTAAGACAGAAGGATCACAAATTTGAGCCCAACCTGGGCAACTCAGCAATTTAGGGAGATCTTCTGTCAAAAATAAAAACAAAAAGGGGTGGGGACGTAAGTCAGCTCAAGGCTCTCCTTGCAATTAGCAGCAGAGAAAGAAGCGGCTAGGAGTTTAGCTTAAAGGTTAATCATTCATCTACCCTATTCTAGGTCCTGGGCTCAATCCTCAGCACCACAAAAAGCGAAATAAATTTTAAAAATAGGCTGTAGGAAATATTAAAAATTTATACCTAGAAAACTTAATTTTAAAATACATGTGATCACAAAATATGATGAATGATTAAATTTTTTAGAAGTTTCTATTACATGCCAAGCATGGTGGTGATGCACCCCTGTAATCCCAGCACTCAGGAGGCCACGGTGAAAGGATCACGGCGAGTTTGAGCCCAGCTGATTCTATGTAGTGAGTTCAAGGCCAGAACTGCATAGCAAGATCTTGTCTCAACCCCCCGCTGAATTTTATTACAGTAAAAGCCATATTACCATTAATCCCCCTCAGAGTACTGCGTCTTACTGTGAACACAAGCAGCCCATCATTCTTGACACTTTCTGCAGTAGCTCTGGAAGTCCTCTCTCATACGTGTCTGTGGCTGTGTTCTTGTGGCTGCTTTAATGTCCTGAACTGATTCAAAATGTTTATCTTTCGTAGTCATTTTGACTTTAGGGAAGAGCTGGAAGTTGCATGGTGCCAGATCCTGTGAATGAAGAGGATGAGAACACAGGAAAATGTTTTGACATTCAACCCACGGGGTGATCAAAAGATACAGTGACTATTAAATATTTAATTAATATTAAATATTAATATTAAATCAAGAAATTTATTACAGTGAAAGACACATTGCCATGAATCCTCCTCAAACTATTCTCCCTTTCTCTGAACACATCCCATCATTCTTAGCAATGTGCCTTTTGTGGTAATAAATGTTTTTAAGAGCATAATTTACCATAGTTTTCAATCACCCCTTGGACAAGAAACAGGGAGAGAGAAGATGTTCGCAACATATGCATACGAAGAGGACTGATAAGAAGAGAAGCAGCTCAACAGAAAACCGGACAAATGGTGGGAGTGGATCTCAGAGGGTATCGACCAAAAATGTATGCTGGAAATTTACTCTCTGCTCTAGTGAAAATGCCAGCTAAACTGAGGAGATTAATTTCCTATCTGTGAGATGAGCAATAACCTGAAAGTCTAACCATTTAAGACTGGACAGTAAGGCTGGTACAAATGAAAGAAACAAGAACTCTTGGGCTGGGGATATAGCTCAGTGGTATAAGTGCCTGCTCGCCTAAGCGCAAGGTCCAGCGTTTGATTCCCCAATACCTCAAAAAAAAATAAATAAAAAAGAAGCTAGAATTCTTATGCACTATAAAAGTTAACACAATCACTTTGCAGACCAAAATCTACTGTAGTTCCAAATCACCTCTCTTCTGATCTAGGAAGTCTACTTCTAGATTCATACCTTATAGCATTGTGTTAAAATCCATTATATGAAATCAGTTTAGAGGAACATGTTCAGTATTTTTAAAAACTGAAATCGGACGAAATGCAACAGAGTAGGAAATAGAGTATGTACACAGGAAAGGTGGGTATTACTTTATTAAAGGTTTATAACGAACTATGTCATAATATAAAGTGCACTCCTTACAATGAGTTGCGGTTTAAAAAAAAAAAAAAAAACTCTAGCGATGCTTCCGGTGAGAAATTGAATATTACCACAAGGCGATATTAGGACACCGCCATGTGGCCTTTGCAATAATGAAACACTGAAAGCGCATACGTGCCTTTCAGCAGCAAGCATCAACAATCGGGGTGTGTTTGCGTGATGGAACAACTCACAGCAGCTATAGCCCATGAACTTGACTTAGATGAATTTTCAAAGCAAAGTTGAGGAAAACAGAACAATGTAGAAAAACAAGCGCCACACAAAACCGTGTGAATGCTTAAAACGTTAAAGTTACCACGTGCTATCTGCACACACGCAAATACACACATGCACGCATGCGCACGCCCAGTATTGAAAGCGGCCTCAGGGAAAAGGGGATGAGGGAGGGGAGGGAGGACCAGAAAACAGTGCGCCTTGGGAGCAGAAAACAGGTACGAAACTGTGGACCCCTTTGATTAGTTAGTTTGTTTTTTGAGACAAGGTCTCGCTCTGTAGCCCAGGCTGGCCCCAAGCTCAAGGCAATCTTCCTGCTTCGGCCTCGCGGGAATTACAGGCACGCGCCAACACGCCCAGCTATTTACTTATTTGGAGAGGAATGTTATAGCTCTTTCCTTGTTCTTTACTTTTTTTTAATACTGGGGATTGAATCCAAGGCCCTTGTACTGAGCGACGTTCCCAGCGCGTTGTTTTGTTATTTTATCTTATTTATTTGACAAGGTCTCACTGAGCTGCCCACGCTGGGCTGGAACTCCTGGTCCTCCTTCCTCAGCCTCTCAGAGTGCGCGGATCACAGGCAAGTCCACCACCCCTGGTTGGGGATTAAGTTTTAATCTTGCACAGAGATCTGAGTACCATAAAAGTGAATTATCCATTGATTATTAAACCTCTTTTATCCTGGTTTTTTTTTTTTTTTTTTTTTTGGTCTGTTTTGGGAAAACTAGCTTGTTTCACACCAATCTGTCACACGCAGTTCATCTCTAGATGGTGACTGGCTGCAGATGTCTGTGAGAGGAAAAGAGACGCACCTGTCCCGAAAATTCCACTCTTCCCTTTCCTAGTCCGTGCCCCTCCCACCACACGCCTGGCCAGCGACCTCTACTGCACCCTCCACGGACTAGTTCAAACCCGGCTTCACCGGCGCCTTGAAGCCCTGCCACCACCTCCATCAGGAACTACCAATCTGCTCCTTTCCTTAACTCTCACTGCACTTTGGTCTTTTTCTGTAACAGTACTTATCACAGTGCAACTTTTGAATGTCAACTTTTTTCCTGTTAAACCTCTGAGCTTTTTGAGGGGAAGGCTTGCCTCTTACTTAACATTATTTTTCTGAAACCTAGCAGAGTGGCTGGAAAGTAGGTCCATGGATAGTTACAGAATGAGCAGAAAATGTTCCTGACAAGTCAGAGAGGGCCTGCTAAATGGCACATGGCTTAGAGGCACTCTAGTTCGCACTGCACCATAAATCTGAGACTCCTTAAAGAGCTAGAGACATCATGTTACAGTGCTATATGCATACCCGTGTTTATGGCAGCATGATATATAATAGATAAACCTTGGAAGCAACCTATATGTTCATCAACAGATGACAGAATAAAGACAATGTGGTGTTTATACACAATGAAGTACTACTCTGCTATAAAGAAGGATAAACTTGAGTCATTTGCAAGAACATGGAGGTACCTCGAGACCATAATGCTAAGTGAAATAAACCCTACGTCCAAGCTTAAATATTGCATGATTTTTCTTTATAAGAAACCCAAAATATGAATAAAGAGCAAAGTAAAAGACATAATATGAAAAAGGGAGGCCAGGCGTGGTGGCACATGCCTGTAATCCGAGCACTCAGGAGGCTGAGGCAGGAGGATTATTCTGAGTTTGAGGCCAGCCTGGGCTACAAAGTGAGCTCAAGACCAGCCTGAACTGCATAGTGAAAAAAAAGAGAGATAGCTCTTTTTCTAAAGGGAGGGGACCAAGAGATGGGGGCATAGGAGAGGAGGGGAGAAGGAAGAGGTAAGGTGTGCCATGTACACGTACCAGCTCCCGACGAGGGATATAATCACTATGCACTGCAAGCATGTACTAATAAAAACAAAAATAAAAAAATAGAATACCATCTTAGGGCAATCTGGTGACATCTTACCAATTTTTTGGTCCAGATCCTGTTAATCACTTTACTGGTCCCCTTCATCTCCAGTCTTTTCTGTCTACCATGGATATAACTCACATTTATTTGTACAAATCACTTTCATCATGTCATTCATTTGAGCCAAATGCATTATGATTCCTAATACGTTACAAATCAAATCCAAAACCCAGTCTTCACACATGCAACCCCCAAGTGTTCTCACGTTAGTGTTCCAAGTGTTTCTCAATTCCTCTTGCTTTACAAGGGATTTATTAGCTTGGAAGGCTAAGGCAACAGCATCACTTGAGCCTGGATATTCGAGGACAGGTTGGGTACCATGACCAGACCTCCTCGTAGAAACACAAAGTGCGCTGTGCGCTGGAGATGCAGCTCGCTGGTAGAGCACTTGCCTGGCAGGTGCAAGGCCCCTGGTTTGATCCAAACCACTGGAAGTAAAAGGGGAAAAAGGCTTATTAGCAGTAATATGCAGTGTTTGAACCTGTATGGAGTTTGTCCCAGGATAAATCACTAAATTATTTTGGTCCTTTCTGTGCTGTTAAGGTGCTTCCATCCAGTAGTCTTGATAACCTTGAAAAATTAGCATCAGCTGAGCTCCCTTCAGGATGATATGTCTTCTTTTCTCATTTTAAACAATGAGACACCACAGACTAAAGTAGGAAGCTTTGTAAGAACACAAAAGATAAGGCAATTTCTGAGAGAAAACTATTTCTATGTTTTCAGGTGTCTAAGGCATTTCTCCATATAATAAATATTTAATGAGGACCTACTGTTTTGGTTTTGTGTTTCTGAGACAGGGTCTTGCTATATCATCCAGGTTGGCCTTGAACTCACCATGGAGCCCAGGCTGGCCTAGACCTTGCAGTGATCCTCCTGCCTCAGCCTCCCAAGTGCTGAGTCAAGCTCATGAGCACCTCTTGAGGGCCAACTCCTGTGTTAGGGGCTAGAAGTGTACCCTAAGCCTAGAATTCTATGTAGAAGACCACCACACAATGTGTAATGGAAGGCTGGGGGTGTATGTCAGCAAGGTTCTGGGCTCATCCCCAGCACAGAAGCAAAAGTGTGATTACTTGACTAGAGAAATGAAAACCTGCATTGTCCCTCCCAAATGAGAAACTAAAAAGAAGTTCAAAGATATTTTGTTGTTTCTTTATGGTGTTTTGGGGGGAGTGGGGGGCTCTGAGCATTGCATCATAGTCCCGTGAGTTTCAGGCAAGTGCTCTCCTACTGTTCTACACCTAGGCCCCATTTTATGTCGCCGATACACAGTACTTATTGGAGGCCTGCTGTGCGCTCTGTCCCTGGTACTTCACAGAGAGCTCTGCGTAAGTCAGATAGAGTTCCTGCACTCATGGGGCAAAGGCAGTTAAGTGTGACCTTGAGGGGAAAGTGCAGGGCACCAGGACAGTTGAAACCTACCTATGGAGGGGAGAGAGCAGAGGCTTCCTTGTGGATGTGTCCTCTGAGCAAAACTCCAAAGAAGAATAAGGAGAATTTTGGCCTAAAGGAAAAGTTTGTGCCCTGGGTGGATAAAAGAAGGCAGCGGTATGCTCCAGAAGCTGAAGGCAAACAAGCAGGGCCAGCAAGGGAAAGGGAAAGGCAGGTTCCGGAGTGGTTACTGTTTCCGTCAGCGTCTGCCTAAATCTTGGTGAGACCCTGGACCCTGAGCCAACAGTTATTTTAGTAGGCAACCCCTCCCCCTCAAAAAGATTAAACTTCCTCATTCATGTTCTACAAACTTTATTTATGTGTATTCTAATAATTTCCTCTATCCTGATAAATATGCCAATCAATTGAGGGTCCTGCCTCTCAGTTCTGATAGAAATCACGAATGAGCAAAGAACAGCTATGCTGGCAGCCCCAGATGCCACCAGTCCACACCAGGTAGTGCTGGGTGCTCTTGGTTGATGCTGGCAGCTGCGACCAGTTTGTCCTGGAGGCCACCAGTTGACTCTGCCGGGTGCAAGTCTCTCCCAGTGATCTTTGTTGGCTGCTAATATCTGGAGCCCTTTGGAGGTAACAGACCCTTACGTTTATTACTCTTTTAAACAGACCATTCTGCCCACACCACTCAGGAGAAGGATACAGAATAGTTTCACAGGACCTCCCAAGCACACACTCTCTGAGAAATAAGTTGCGAGCAGATTTACAGGACCCCTGGAGGAGACTTTAACAGGACCTGCGCAGCAGCACAGCGGGGTCAGGCACAGCAGAGGAAGCACTCCTAGACGAACCTGAAAAGTGTGAGCACAGTGCTCCTGTGTATCAGCTGCAGGCGTGTTATTCATTCAAATGTGGGCCTGTGACAGGCGGAAGTGTGTGCATGTGCATGTGTTTGTGTATGTGTCTGTGCATGTGCATGTGCGTGTATATTGTCTGTGTCCGTGTCTGTGCAGCATAGCACCATCATGTGTGTGGTTCAATGGAAGGGCAGGAGACATTAGTCCTTTGATTTACGGTTGTGAGTCCCCCTGGTCCCCAAAACATGGTGGGGCTGAAATCAGGGGATCTGCAGCCTGGAGATGCTGGGGATGTTAATTATTGGCCCAGATCTCTTCTGTCTTGATCTTAACCACCCTATGGTGCCCGCCACACACACACACACACAAAAGAGGCAGCAGCAGCCTCTGGAGTGGCAGGAGCAGAGAAGCACCATGGTTGACAGCTGTGCTGCACCTCCCTTCAGAGTGTGCTGGAGGAGAGTGGCTGCTGAGGAACTAAGCGGACACCTAGGCAGGTTGTTCCAGCCCATTCTGGAGGGTGGTGAGGGGACACAAGGGAAGATGGGGGCGGGGAACAATAGCCATTGGCCAGGCGAGGCTTCCTTTGGGCTGGCGTGGGAAAAAGGAGGCGCCTTGTCTGTCCCAGTTCTAATGATATTTATTAAATATTACAATATTTATAAATATTATAAATAATAAATTATTCCTTTATTATTTGGTTATGTTTAGTTTGTCATAGCTAGGAGCTCATGTTGTTTTAAATCTTCCTAGAAATTTTCCTAGTTGATCAGTTCTGTTTTTGTTTTCTTTTGTTTATGGCACTGGGGGACTGAACTCAAGGCCTTTGTACCCAGTCATTTTTATTTTTTATTTTAAGACAGTCTCACTAAGTCTCCGAGTTGCTTAGGCTGGGCTTGAATGTGTGATCTTCCTGCCTCAGCCTCCGGGAGCACTGGAACTACAGGAGTGCACCACTGTGCCTGGCTATTTGTTTTAATACCAGTTCCAACAGTATTAAGTCACTTGACACCTCTAGGGAATACAAAATATTCCTATGTGCTAGTGGACTTTTCTGGAATCACGGTTCTCTGAGTCAAATACTTCGTGTGCCTGTATTCATCATTTGCCAACTCTCAATAAAGTGTATTGTGTCACTTTTTACAGAGGAGCTACGTCTTTAATAATTTGCTACACTTACCCCTTATTTGATGGCAAAAAGAGAAGAGCAAGCCAAACATTCAAAAGCCATGGATGCTGGGGTGCTGGGCTGGTTCACGTGGTGGTTAACTGAGTACTTGTCCTCTTGATGGGGAACACCTGGGTGAACTGAGTCAGCACGGCTCTGGGTGTGGAAGACCCACTTTAAGGAGGAGTGTTGTTGGAAGGTGTAAAGGGAGAATGGGCGGGAAGGGTTCCGGGTGATTTCCTTGCAGCTGATTTTCCTCAGAGGAGCACTGGTCCTCACCGTCGCCAAGGATGGCTGCTGCTTTCTTCAGAAGAGCTCCAGCCTTCACCTTGGGCTTGGGCATCGTCTCCTGGCTTTAGGCATAGATTCTTCAGCTCCCAGCACCAACCCGTGGACCTTCTGGCACAGACTCTTTGGTCTTTTGCTTGTGGGTCCTTTGGCTTTCTGATGTGAACTTGTGCCAGACAGATCCTTTGTCCTCTCCTACATTTGACGTTTTTTTTTCGGCTCTTTTGGGTACAGGGTCTCACTATGCAGTTTAGGCTGGCCTTGAGTTCACTTTGTGGCTCAGGCTGACCTTGAACTCGCAACGATCTTCCTGTCTCAGCCTCCCAACTGCTGGGGTTACAGGCGTGCGCCACCATGCCTGGCTCTCCTACATTTGACTCTGTGGGCAGATATTGTCAACTAATCTTGTAAATTTCTGGTTAGTGCACTGAGTCTGATTCAGGGCATGTGCAGTCTTTTGAGAGCCTTGCCCTAGCCCACGAGCTCATGTACACACTGACACAGTTCACTTGCTGATTAAGCGACTTGCCCCACATAATAACCTCATAGTGTGTGCAAATTTGAAAGCACGCCTCAGGAAAGCTACTAGACAAGTTACTATACTGTCCTCAAATCCTTTAGTCTCTTTAGGCAGAGAGACGAAGGAGAGCAGAGGATGTACAGTCCCAGGAGCTGTACGAAGCACAAGCAGGACCAGGGCATTAACTAGGCCTGGGGGGCCAGGGGAGACTCCTCAGGTATGTAAGCCGGGGGCTGAGCCAAGGGCATGGAGGAATTACTAACTAGACAGAGAACGTGAGGATTCTAAGAAAGGGAGAAAACCGGGCACAAAGCATGGTGAATTAGTAGAACTCTGAGAGATGAATCAGTCAGCGTTGATGCGGGAAACAGCTGTACTAGCAGTAAAAATCACACTTAGAAAGGGATTTAAAGGCTCTTGCCTATGTGCGTAGATTGAAGCCTGGAGAGGGCAGGGCGAGCTATTAGGAAAGGAAGATGGACAGAAAGAGGGAAAAACAAGGACAATCAAGAACTTGCAAGGATGAACTAGAACACACATGGCCAACGGGAACTCTGCTGGGTTTTATTACTTTTTCAGGTGAATTACACAGGATGACGGGTGCTGTACAAACTCCTTTCTCATCTACCATTTTATCCTATGTCCGTGTCAATTTAGATATTGCACGGGATGAGCCGACAGTGATTTCCATTTCTATGACAATTATTTCCATATCACCAAATAATTCTGTGACTTTCAGGGGTGAACTGTGGAAGGTCGCGACAGCAGCTGTGGGTTCAAATACACCCAGGATTCTAAAGACAGTGTCTTCTCATCCGGAGAGTTCTAAATACACTTCCCAGGGAGCGTGGCATCGCCCTCCAGGAACCTGAAGCTCACGCTGCAGCGCAAGTTTACCAGGATGGCATCAGAGTAAAATGACTCTCCACAGTCCTTTTCCTTTTCTGTTTGCCCCCCCCCCCAGTGGATGCATCCATCAGGGAGCGCTGGGACGCGTACGTATTGCACCTTGGTCTGTTTACTTCTGTCTTTCCTCCCTTCCCTCCGTCTCCTTCCCTCCCTCGCTCACCTGCTATTCTGCAATAGATCTACCTCCCTGTTTCCGATCATCCCTCTCTTATTTTGTTCTTTATTTTGTATACCTTGGGTTTTCCTCTAAGAGAAACCACGCACCATTTAACCTTCTGCGTCTGACTTACTTTGCTTAGCCTTATGGTCTCACGGTGTGTCCCTTTCCCTACAAACACAGTTTATCCTTCTTTACTGCTGAATACAATGCTATTGTGCACATATACACACATCTGCTCTATCCAGTCGTCTGTTGATGGCTGTTCCCAGGATTTACCCCTCCCCACCTCAAACAAAGGAGCAAAGCAAACTATGGGCAATTGACATGAACAGACGCTCCTCAGACGAAGAGGGTTTGGCTGCAGGGGAAGCACGTCTGTTATGGGATTATTCCAGGTTTTTAATATCTTCTTAGGTCAGTTTTGGTAATTTTATGTATCTAGGTATCTGTCCATTTCTTCTGAATTCTCCAATTTATTGGCATTCAGGTGTTTGAAGTACTTACTAATAATCTCACGGATTTGGGCAGTGTCCACTCTGATTTTCCCTTTTTCATTTCTAACTGCACTGATATGAGTTCTTTCATTCTTTCCTTGTTAAGGTTGGCTAAGGGTTTGTCTATTTTGTTTATTATTTGAGGAACTAGCTCTTTGACTCATTGATTATTTGTATTTTTTAGCATCAACTTCATTAATTTCTGGCCTGATTTTTCTAACTTCCTTCCTTGTACAGTGGTACCTCAGTTCACAAACAATTTGTTCCATGGTTCTGGTCATGAACTGAATTGGTTGCAAACCAAATAAAACTTTCCCATAAGGTTCAATATAAATAAGGTTAATCTGTTCTGAACCATATGTATTATTTTTATCCATAAAAATATGTAACAAAATACAGTACCGTACAGTATAAAGAGAGAGAACACTGACCTTGCTTGAGGCGACCTCTGGCATGGAGGAAAGGGAGGAAGGTGTGGGGAGGAGATTATTGTTTGGAGAGTCCCTTCCATAGGACACTGGGGAGATCTCCTGCAGGGGTTTCCTCTCTTGTCTTTTATCATCAGGGTGAATTTTGACGAAAATCTGTCTAATGTCACTTGTTTTTTCCTTCGCTACATAACCACCAGAGAGACCTTGTTATTGCTCCTCAGATTTTTACAACTTTACAGTTATTATTTACAGTCCATTACAGTCATGTTGGGGTGGTGTTTAAGAAATCCTGGCATTCATTCCATTTTTCCATAATGGATTTCATCCGTCACTGCCAAGCTCCTCCCTGGCTTCTTCCTCATTGGAATGGTAATCAGCATGTGCCTTTTGCGGCCTACTCTGCAGTCCAGCAGATTCTTCAGTTGTCGGCTCTTCCTTGTGGACCTTGACAAACTCCTCTTTTTTGGCACCATCAACGTTCAGACCATCTCCTGCCCATGGACACTTTCTCCTCTACTACCTGTGCATCAGACCCTCCAAAGTCATGCTCAGAGACACATTCTGACTGTAGTTTCCTTCAGGCTGAGATTAAAATTTGGTTCATGACATCTTTCTAGGCTTGCTCAGTGAGGTTAGAGTGGTGGAGGACATTGAAATGTTTCTTCCAAACCTCTTTCAGAGTCAAGGACATCTCTTCAGTGACATTAAAATAGCTGACGAAGAACACCTTTGTGTACAGCTTCCTGAAGCTGCAGATCGCTTGCTGCCCCATGGGCTGCAGAAGAGGTGTTGTGAGGGAGGAACGTGACCTTTATGAAGCCATGCTCAGGGCCCACATCATCCACCAAGGCTGGAGGGTGTGCCTGGGCACTGTCCATCAGAAGAAGGTACCTCCAGACCATTGGTTGTCAGAGATTTCTTAATGGTGGGTGTGAACACCTTGTGCAAGCTTTTGCAATGGCCCTCCACATGACAGACAGTCTGACCTTGTTCCCTTCTGTTTTTTGAATGCATGAGGGGTCTGGGAATGGTACAGCAGTAGTGGCTTAATCTCCAGATCAGTGCTTGCATTTGCAGACAGTAAAAGGGTCAATTTGCCCTTCGTGGGCTTGTGTCCCAGCAGTGCCTTTTCTTCCTGTGTGATGCAGATTCTGCTCAGCATCGTCTTCCAGAAGAGCCCTGTTTCATTGCAGTTGGACATTTGTTGAACAATGCATCCTTCTGCCTTCATGAATTCTGCAAATTCTTCCTTGTCGGTTTCTGCAGGGCCCTTGTCAGAAGTGCAAGCCTCACCATGTCTTATCACACTGTGGATGCCCCTTCTCTTGTGGAATTTATTGAACCGTCCTCTACTGGCTTTAAATTCATCACCTGTTGCACTCACAGAGGGGTTTTCTTACAGTAAATCACAGTGCAATTTCCTGGCTGTTTCACAGATCACAGCTTCACTAACTCTATCACTTGGCAGCTGTTTCTCGTTCAATCACACTAACAAAAATACTTGTGTCCTCAGCTTGGTCAACATGATTACATATTTCCCCACATCAGTTCCTTTGATGGTGTCTTTATTCTTCAAAATAGTCCACTTCACCATCTTGCACTCTGAGGCCAGATCAGCCACCCGAATACCACCTTCACGTTCTCCACAATTTTCTTTTGCAATTCAGCAGTAATTTTCTTCAAAACCTTCTTACCACTCTGGCTCTGCACTTTCTTTTCACTACCATGCTTGCTCTGCACTTTCTTTGGAGCCATGTTGGATTGAGTAATACTGTGTGGTGCTGTATGTGCTGAAAAGCACACAACAAGGCTTTATAGTGAGTGTGCACAGGTCTGTTTGCGACTGTGATCTCCACTGGAGAAAGGCATAACCATGTGTCAGAGTGGGAAAAATGGCCCTGTTCATGTTTGTGTGGGGAAGATGCCTGCAGGTATGTTTGTCACCAGACACAGAGCTCATGAACAGAAGCAAAAATTTTACTGAGCACATCTGTGAACTGAGGTATTACGACGCTAGTTTTGGATTCTGATTGTTCTTGTTTACTTATGGCCTTTAGGTGCATCATTTATTTACCACTCTTTACCTGATATGGGCATAACTTCCTTCTTTGGACTGCTTCCATTGCGTTCCATAGGTTCTGGTATGCTGTACTAGTATTATTCTTTGATGCTAGGAAATACCTAATTTCTTCTTTGATTTCTCCTATAATGCATTGACTATTCAAGAATGTAGTGTCTACTTGTGATAGTGGGGTATTGAGGCCCCCCATTCTAATTGTATTAAGGTTTATCTGATCTTTTATGCGCAGTAGTATTTGTTTTATGAAGTTGGGCGCACACACGTTTGGTGCATATATGTTCAAAATTGTTATCTCTTCCTGTTACATCCCTTAAACAATAGGTAGTGACATCCTTTGCCTGTTCTGACTAGTTTTGGCTTGAAATCTAGATTACTAGATTGCTAGACTTCAAGATTGCTTGTTTTCAAGTTCCTTTTGCATAGAATATTGTTTTCTATCCTTTGACTTTTAGTCTATGAATTTCAGTTTGTAATAAATGTTCCTTATACAGAGCGCACTGTTGGGCTTTGCTTTTGATCCAGTTTGCTGATCTGTGTCCTTTGAATGGGGAATTGAGACCATTCATATTGTGGTATTACTGAAATGTAATGACTTCGGGAATTGAACTTGGGACCTTGTGCTTACCAGGCAGGAGCTTGTGCCACTGAGCTATATCCCCAGCCCTTGACTTATTTTTAACATTGCATTATTTTCCTGTTGCCGATTCCCTTTTCCCCTCTTGTACTTAATTGCTCACCCTACCTGGTATATACCTTCCATTAGACTTTTTAGCAGTGTTGGCGTCATTCCCTGTAGGATATCCTTGAGAATGCTTCAGAGTGCTGGTTTGGTGGTTATAAATTTCCTATGGTGGACTTTGTCACAGAGAGACCTTATTTCTCTATCAATTTTGAAAGATACTTTTATAAGATGTATTAGTCTGGTTGGAAGTTTTAGTGCTTAGAGATCTCCTGGCCTTTAAGTTATGTGCTGAGAAGTCTGCTATAATTCTAATGGGTTTACCTTTATAAGTGATTTTTATCTTTTCTCTGACAGCCTTTAGGATGTTCTGTCTTTGTGTCAAACTTTTGGGAATTTAAGTATGATGTGTTGGGGGGAAGTTCTTCCCTGTCCCATGATCTGAACTCTGTTATTTTGAGGGGAGAAAGGTGCAGTGCAATTGGCCTCTAACCCAGTTCTTCCAAAGTGAATCACAGTATTGTTGATGACAGAAAGACAAACCAGATATCGACATATACTAAGAACCAAAAATTATGCACCCTGGCAGTGGTCACCAAATCAGCAGCAAGGATAGAGACAGAGGCAAACTGGATATGCACAAACCGTCAGTACCAATTAAAGCTGCCACTGGGCTGGGCATCGTGGTGAATGCCTATCATTCCAGCATTTGGAAGCCTAAGGCAGAAAGAGCACCATAAGTTTGAGGCCAGCCTGGGTTACAGAGTAGAATCCTGTCTCAATAAAAACAAAACAGAAAATAAGACAAGCCACCACTGTACCAGCCTTCACAATCAGATCGATGCCTGCGATTATCACATACACGCAAAGACACACAGTAAGTATCTACTAAATGCGCCGCCTATGCCACAATTAATGGAAAAAACTTCAACAATAGCATAGAGTTAACTAAATATCCAAAAGTTAGTAAAGCTTACTGGTAATATTATTAAAGATGGACGGGGGCTGAGGATATAGCTCAGTGGAATAAGCGCTTGCCTAGCAAGCGCAGGGTCCTGAGTTCGATCCCCAGTACCGCAAAAAAAAAAAAAAGATGGACGGGGCAGGGGATGGGAAAGTTGAAGTAAAACTCAAAAAAATAAGAAAAGAAGATGAGGAGGGAAAAATAAGATGAAGGATCCTATTAAAAAGTAAGAGAAAATTAATTAGATAAAAGTAACAGAACAGATAAGAAAAACAAGAAAAGCATGAAAAAACAGACACCTAGCTTTACGACCCTTGAGTTTGTGAGGTGCCCCCCCCCACTCCAGAGGCCCCTCTACCTGTACGCTCCCGCTCCCGCCTGTGGTAAGCGTGCAAACTGAGCTGCAGCCCTGCTGATGTTAGCAGGTGGGGAAAATGAACAGACCACTGAGTTCTGTGCTAGAGGTGGACAGCCCAGGGCAGCGGGGCAGGGTGGACAGCCATCCACTGGACTTAACGCCAGCACTTTCAGACCCAACCCCATCCAAAGGCCACACACACCTGGCCTGGCTCCTCACCCCAGAGAGTGGGTCCCTCCGTCCTTCCCAGCCTGAGCTTAAGCTTTTCAGGGTGTCTCTGTCCAGTCCATGCCCTCTCTATGACTGTCTCTCCTGGCTGTCTCCCACCCAGTCACTTCAGAAGTCCTGAACTGTATTTGCTCCTTTGACTTCTGATACCCGGAGTAGCTCAGTCTTAAGCAGTTACCCCTTCCCAGAACGGCACCTGGTTATATCACATACCGATGTGGTGAGCGCTGCGAGGGATGTCTTCCCCAGCTCTGAGCCTGCCATGCAGAAGAGTCGTTTTCAGAGTAAAATTGTACGCTGTATTTGCAGTTGACAATAACTGTGGGCTTTCCTTGGAGCTGGAACTGCTGGCCTGTTGTTTCTCCCTGGCCCTGCCAGCCCTCTCCCAGCTGGCCTTGGGTTTGCGGGGACAGGGCCCCTCCCTGCGCGCTGCGGCTAGCATTCTAGAGTGCTTTGTTCTTTTGCCTGCCTTCTGTCCAGTTTCTCCAGTCTCTCTGTGATCTCTAGTTTTCCCAGCAGCCCTTTTCTGATTCCGGGGGCTGCTTTCTTTCTCTTTTCGGTAAGTTGCTGTTTTCCAGGTGTCTGGATTCCAGGTCCTAAAGAGGTTCTGACATGCAGCTGGTCCTCCCGCTGCCATTTTCGCAGTCCTCAGTGCCTTTTTTAAAAATACACGTTTATCCAGTGTATCAGTGTTTTCCTAGAGAAACAGATATACACAAGCCATAAAAATGTGTAAGAAGTGACAAGATTGGCTTTGGGTGGTCAGCCACAGAGTTGGACGAGGAAGCATGCAGAGGTGTCTGCACGCTGGAGACCGAAGGTTTCAGCCCAAGGTCGGGGATTCACACAGTGTCCTGTGCGAGTTCATATCAGGAGGCTCATGGGTGTGCGACAGAAGGCTGAAGGGTCTGCGCTGGAAGCCAGGAGATGACACACAAGATGAAGGCAAAGCCCGAGCTCCTCCAAAGAACAGAAACAAATCCTTCCTCCCTCATTTCCTCCTTCATACCAGGCAGGGGACAAGCCGCCCTGCTGGGAGTCTTTTAACCCCTGGAGTGTAAAATAAGACGTTTATTCATATGCTAAAGCACGAAGGGTACAGTGCTTGTGGAATGAGAGCGTGGGGACAGAAATCCCAGACTGGCCTAAACAAAGGGAAGTACAGTGTTGTGGTGCTCCTAGCGTAGGCAGGGCCCCTGGGCAACACCATCGTGTTAGAGGTGGGATTCCGCGCAGAGGTGGACTCATGCTTGGGCTCTTTCTCACCACGCCGTTTCATGAACACCTGCAAGTCTCCGCTAGGTGTGTGTTTCACTCTGACAATGAAGGACAGGTAACTACAGGTGGCTTTAGTGACTCTTCTGCTCACTTGCCCCTGACTTGTAGAAGGAATCCCAAATATTGTTTTCAAGTCAGTTATTGTTCTGTTTTAAGAAGTCTGATTGAAGGTTAGGTTAGCTATTTTTCTTGGTCCTAACTTCCTGGTATTTCTGTTGACCACAAAGCTATTAAACTTTAATTTGACCCCTCAATTTCCCTGTCTCTCTCTTTCTTGCTACCGGGAATTGGACTCAGGACTTCATGCTTGGCAGGCAGGTGCTGCGCCACTGAGCTAAATCCCTGGCCCCTCAATTTCCCTGAATCTTGAAGCTTGTAACTGACCCCAGTGCCTACAGACACTGTCAGCTATGTCACTTAGTAGATGAAGCAGAAGGGCTCACACGCAGTGACTCCTTACAGTGTGCCAGCCCCTGACTGCTTATATCATGGCCTCCTACAATCTTAATCATATCTTTCTTTTTTATTCATTTTAACACAAACCTTTTTTTGTTCCTCAGTACTGGAGACAGAACCCAGGGGCTTTGCACTGATCTTCATCCTGAGCTTGTCTGTCTGTTTTAAAGAGGCACACAAAGGCTTGTTCGGCAAAACTTAAAGTGAACACTAAAAAACAGAGTACAGGCTCTCAACTTTCATCAGAATAAGCTTTGGTGCAACCCAAGATCATACCAGAAGAACAAAGACATCGCTGCTACTGTGGAAATTCCATGCATTTTAGAAGCTTCAAAACAGAAACCCAGGATAGAGATCAAAGTCCCCCCAGCCCAACCTCCCCAGGGTGCACATGCCAGGCAGGTGCTCTAGCGCTGAGCTGTATCCCCAGCCCAGACAAAGCCTTTCATTTTACAATACTACAACAAATGTAGCCTCTTAAGGTAAGTTCTGATACACCATCTTAAAGATAAGGTGACAGACTTAGAGAGAAAAAGTTATGTAGTCCTGATGATACAGGCATTCTGCTCCAGACCTGAACTGCTGAGGGTATGTGTGTGTTTGTGGTAGTGGGGCCCAAATCCAGGACTTTCACACTGAAGCCCTGTTTTTGTTGTTGTTTGAGATAGGGCCTTGCTAAGTGGCTAAGTTGTCCAGGCTGAGCTCAAACTTGCAATCCTCCTGCCTCGGCCTCCCAGAGTGCTGGTATTAAAGGTGTGTGCCATCATCCCCGGCTTAGACTTGAATTCTTAATTTTATACGATACTGATTGAGAGCTCTACGGAAGATGCCTTTATATTAGCATACTCATACCCCACGTACAAGGAGATCCACAAAGATATGAAAAGAAAACGTTCAGTCATAAAAATGAAAAAGCTAGCCAGGCAGAGTCGGCACTGACCTCTAGTCCCAGATACTCCAGCGACCAAGGCAAGAGGATCACTTGAGGCCAGAACTGCAGCCTGAGATACGTATCCAGACTATTTCAAAACTAAATACAGCTAAATGTAATAAACGAAAAAAGCATTACTAAAATGTAGTCTTACTATGGTAAATTTATATTTAAAAATTAATGTACATTTTGATGGCATTTTCAACATACTTATATTCAGTTGAAAATGTTGAGGATTACCTACTTATACAATGCAGAAGTATACTTACAGTAATGATTATATAGAACTCACAGCCCAGTTCACCATTTCTGTGTATACATTCAGAAAGAAGTCCAACTTAGAAATCACGTTTGCTTACCAGGGAAGCAACCAGTATGACTGAAGTGGCAAAAGAGTTTATAACTTTAGGGAACATCAGCATTTAGGAGATAAGCAAGAAGCAAAATTTTCTGGGTCTAATAAGCTAAAGGAGAGGGAAACGAATCTACTCAAATTTGCCTACATTCCTAGCAGTTCATCAATATTTTGGTGGTACATTAGCACGATCAATTCATATGGATATTGATCTTAAAGAACTCTTTAGGGTTTTTGTTGGTTTATTTGTTTCTGGAGTCATTTTCATAATTTCAGTCAAAAGTTAGTAAAATAAAGCTTTTGCTTATTTCGTTCTTTTTAAGTTGTGAGCTAATTTCAGCAAAATACAAGTAGGAGAAACTCAGTGTTTGCTCCCCATGGATACTTCATGCTACGGTTTGTACCTGGATGTGCCCCCAAAGCCTCCTGCGGTCATGGGGGACGGGCTTTGCAGAGGTGGCTGAATCTAGAGTTTGTGATTGACTTATGGTCCAATGCTGGGATTAAGGTTGTGAGTGGCTCAATTTGTCCTAGGGTGAGTAGCCTAGGACATACAATATCCTATATACAATATACAATATACAATGTAAGGGACAGAGAGAGTCTTGTCTTTTGCTTGTTGCTTTTGCTGCTTTCCATAGTCATGAACTATTGCCCCTCTGCCATGTGCCACCCTGCCTTGGAGCCAGCAATGATGGATGGAAACCTCCACAATATGTGAGTCAAATAAACCTTTCCTCCCCCAACTTATGGGTGTTGGGCATTGTGTCTCAGCAATGAAAAAAGTAACGAAGACACTATATGATGTAACTATTTCTGTTTTAGGGATATGAATATTAGATCTTGATTCTTCAGGGTGTCCAAAAAATGATGTCATACACTAGAAGCAAGAAAGAAGACAGACTTCTGAAAACTATTCTGAAGATGAATTTCCAACATGTACCCCTCTCCTCGCCCCTCTTTGTCTCTGTGTATTTGTGCAGTGTGTGTCACTGGGGATTAAGCCCACAGCCCCAAAAAAGCTAGAGAAGCAGTCTACCAATGAACCACATCCACAAAGTGCTAACTAAATCTCTACTTTCTAGTAGCAGTGGGTAATAATCTATACCATATGCAATCAATCTGAAAATTAATTGTTAATTATATAATGGTTACAGGAAATTTTTCTATACCCATGTTAAGTGGGACTCTTTTATCATTCTTAATTCTCTGCAAATAGGCAAGGTAATTAAGCCTTCTTAAATGCCTTTTTAGAAAGATTATCAAGTACATTGGAGGAGAATGGTCATGTTACTTAAAGTTGGCTCACCAAGTGGTATTTTATCCATATAGAATCTGGGCTATTTTCCACAACCATAAACGTTGAACACTTAAATACTTTTGAATTCACTTTTATACTTCTGGGAACAATTCTTAGTAATGTATATACAGATTGCTAACAAGTTCTCTGAGATTCAGTCCGGATATGCTATGCTGAGAAACCAAACTATACACCTAACGAGGAGTGTTCTTGCAGCCTCAGTTGCCTCTCTAACTGCCCCGGGGCTCTAAAAAATTAATCAGACTTTGCTGAAGCCAGAACTGTCTTGATGAAGGCTTACTCTTAAAGACTTCAAGCCTAAGAAATAAAAGAGTTCTCAGTGAAGTGAAATCAAGAATAGTATCTGCACTGTACGGTGACTTGGAGCAAGCGTTCCTTGTTGTGGGGGGTCACAGTGAAAGGATGGTAGAGTCTAACATTTGAGGAAAGGAGAGTCGTAGGAATATCTGAAAACAGCTCTCCCTCTGACAGCCCAGCTCACTGTGCTGTGTAGGACATACCTTTCTGCATTGGCACAGGGTCAGTGACATTTTAAAGTTGTCGTTTGTACCTACCCGAGGCTCCTCTAGTGCCGCCAATGAGTATACTTATTTCGGTCAAGGCCGCCCTCTTTGGAAAACAGGCAAAGAAAGAATCCATCTGCTTTTTTCCACTAGAGTACATATTTGTTGCAGTGAAAAGGTTGTGCAGTGAAGAGGTATTTCTAGCCAGCCTACTGGAAAGAATCTACTTCCTCACTACACACTCATGAAAAACAGCGTGGGGCAGGGGAGATAGCTCAGTGGCACAAGCCTCTGCCTGGCAAGCCCAAGGCCTGAGTTCAATTTCCGGTACCAAAAAAAAAAAAAGAGAGAGAAGAAAAACAGCTTAACCATGCTTTGTTAGAAGCTCACCTTTCTTACGAAACCCAATAGGTTTCACAATTTTGTGTTCTTGCTGAGAGAATGAAAGTAATATGTTTGTTGCTTGTAAAAAGCAACGTGATATATTCATTTACTGAGAGGCTGTGCATGTAAGTCCACAAACTGTAAAAATCACATTTGGAGAAAAACTAGGAAGCATGCAGGACGTTGCCCTGTCCATTTCAGCGTGTGTGAAATGGGAGAGCCCTTGCAGGAAGACGTGATATGCAGATACCTCCTAACACCTAAATTTGCAAAATACTTCCTAGACAAAGGATTTATGGCCTAATATAATACAAAAGGCCATTGTCATTGGCTATCATGATCCTTGATGCCTTATTTGCAAATTAAACTATTTCTCCAAGTCTAGATTGCTCTGTTTGCCTTTTATATCAGGCCGACACACAGTTAGGTAGCAGCAAACGCTCAGTAACAAGTATTTAATTTTCCTCATATTCTGGGTACACACTGTACCATTCTGAGCATCCTTTTCTTTACAAATTGACTGCACAGTGTTGAATGCCAGGAATGAAGTGAATGCACATACATTACTCTTTAGATTGACTACATTAATATCTACACGCTTCCAGATGTAGCTGCATACACCTATACTTCCAGTTACTTGGGAGGCTGAGGCAAGAGGATCACAAATTTGAACCCACACTGGACAACCTAGCATTTAATAAGACCCTGTCTCTGATAGAAAATAAAAAAGCGCTGGGGATGTAGATCAGTGCAAAGGCCCCACGTTCAATCCCTGCAGTGTGCACGTGCACGCACGCACGCACGCACACACTCACACACACACACACACATACACACACACTCACACACACACACATACACACTCACACACACACTCGTACACACACTCACACACACACTCACACACATAGTGGGGCTCTGGTGGGAGTTGGTTAGGTCAGTGGTGGCACTGCCCTTGGAAGTAAGGAAGTTCTCGCGGAACCTGAATTCTCATGCGAGCATGTTACTGTACAAGAGAGAGCTTGGCCTGAGTTGCTCTCTTGGCATCCTGCGTGCTCCCACCACAATGCGCCTACCACGTGACTCAGCTAAAAGGCCCCGTATTAAACTGGAGCCAGTGCTGGCACCAGGTCCATGAACCTCAGAACTGTAAGGGAAATAAATCTCTATTTTAAAAATATACTACCCAGAGCTAGGCATGGTGGCACACGCCTGTTATCTATGTACTCGGGAGGCTGAGGCAGGAGGACTGCCATGAAGGTGAGGCCAGCCTGGGCTACATAGTGAGCTCAAGGCTGACCTAGAGTACAGAGTAAGACCTTGTCTCAAAAAACTAAAAAACTAAATTAAATAAACTACCTAGCTTCATGCACTTTGTTATAGTAAGAGAAAACAAACTAATATACAGTCCTGCGTAAGTACACCTCACGTGGAAATCCAACTCTGTATATCATAAGTTAGAGAAAGATTAAATGTTCCTGATTTTGTCAAAAGAGCTCACCCAAGACTCACTCTTTAGATGTCAACTTCTTCTGCTGGTTTCAACACAGCTCAGTTTATTTTCTTACCACATTTTCTGATGGCAGGAGCTGTGGGTTCTCAGGCTCGGACCTACGAACTCCTGCAGCTCAGCTCTGTTCCTAGCAGCGTACATTTAAAGAATAAAGAAGAGCTACAGAAGGCCCTGGGAGGCTCAACCTTAGATTAACCAAACACCTCACCCTTTATAAGTTGTTAAAGAGGACAGTCCTACAATTTAACCTTTCTCTCTCCAACATTGTCTGGTACTGAAGTTGATGACAAACGGAAAAGAAGAAGTAGAGACAATCTGGCAAATTGTCCCGATTTACTGTATACAAAAAACTCAAAACACTGAAACTTCCGGGAAAACACAATTGGTGTGACACGGTCTGTATTTTAATAGCAGAATAACTTTCGCCTTGTCTGCAGGTGTGCTGCCCTTACCTGAAGTCTCAAGACCCTGAGGTGGAAATGAGGGAATTCTAAGGTGTTGTTTTAGAAAAATCCCTGCCATGTCAATGGTCAAGCCATAAATAAAACTGACCAATGTCTAGATTTTTAAGAAAACGTTTTATTAAAAGCTATGAAATTTTGAATAAGTCAGAAAGGTCATACATTTACTTTTAATGCTGAGAAAGGAAAGTGGTATTCAAAGTCACACAAAGCTGTAGGGTCTGTTGCCTTGGGAACTAAAGGGAGATGAGGAATGATATGATGGGTTATACAACATCCTAGAGTGTATACCTCTGCTCTGTGCGTGTGTGTGTGTGCATGCGCGTGTGCATGCATGTGTGTGTGTGTGCATGTGTGTGTGTGTGTGTGTGTGTGTGTTAGAGGTTGAATGCTTTCACATTTAGATACAATCCAGATTTTTTTGTAATTTTTAATTTTAAGACTGGTCTCACTAAGTTGCCCAGGCTGGGCTTGAACTTGTGATCCTCCTGCCTCAGCCTCCTAGAGAGCTGGATTATAGATGTGCACCACCACAGCCAGGTTGAGTATACGGCATTGAAAATGAATAGCTGCGATTCACTTCCAGACAGCTGCACTTCCATGCTAGAGTGTCATCTCAGGGCTGCAAACCTTTGGAGTCTTCTATCAGAAAATTATGATAAAACTTTTCTCTTTTTTGGGAGGGAGGTGGTGATACAAAGCTGGATGCAGAGCCTTGAACGTGCTAACAAGTATCTACCCTACGCTGTCCCCACTGCGCAAACTTCTAACTCTTAAATAAGAACTTTCTCTTACACATTTTCAAGGAAAAAAATTCCAAATTAGGAAGACATTAAAAAAAACATCTACAAGCCACATTTAGCCAGGAAGTTTGTGGTGTGTGGACTGACAATTCAAACCTTGGCCTAACACTAACCTCACATTATTGTACCAGGTAGAAATACCTTAAGTACAATGCTGCATTCCCAGGAGATTCGACAAGATGAATGTTAGCCACTCCCAGAAACAGACTTAGGGCTTAGAAATGATATTCAGAGTGGCAAAGGGAAAGCTGAACAAAGGACGTGGTGGAACTGCACAAACATCAAAAAGCTGAACTACCTGAGGTCAGGACTTAATACAATTAAACGTTCTTAGTTTCTTTACTTCCTACTTAAAGTTTCAATGCCAGAATGGGCTGAGTTCCAGTAGCACAGAAAAAATTCTTGGTTAAAATACAGTTCCTTGATCTCGTTACTGCATGTTTAGCGGACTGTTGTTTGTCAGCGTGTCTCTGTTTGGTAACTAGAAACAAATTTAGAAAAGTGACAATGAAATCAATAGTAACTACAGAGCAGCCTGATAGGGTGAGATATGTTCACCAAACAGATGAGATGTTTTCTTTGTAAATGGTGTACTAATGCCAGTAGGTACGCAGGATACAATCAAAGTAGAATTTGACTGGAATAGCAAAATATGACCCTAAAAGAAACGACCTGACCATTGTGACTTAAAGCATCAATCCTTTTCCCTTTTTACTTGTGATACAGATAAAACAAATATCTAATTTACCTGAAAATTATATTTTTAAAAAATACAAAAGATCTATCACTTTTAGGGGCTGGGGATATAGTTCAGAGGCACAAGTGCCTGCCTGGCAAGCTCAAGGTCCTGAAAAAAAAATCTATCACTTTTATATAATCTCAAAATTCTACCTAAACGGTTATGTTCAGGTTTACATGAGTTTATCTTCATGTATCAGAAGACAGAGCCCACAGGAGTGTTTGGCCGTCGCAGGTTAGTCATGGACCTTGGACGACTGTATTATTGTTGTGGGAGGACGTCTGACTTACAGCACTCTGCTTTGGAAGGTGGTACCGTGAGAAAATTTCTGTCTTTATTCAAAAGAACAAAACTCACCTTTCAACTAACAGCCACGTCCACAGACACTCGGCACGAGGGGCTCAGAGAATGTGGTTCTTCTGTAGCAGCGGTGGGGACCCGATGGCACGTGTGCCGCAGCAGGCTGTTTGTATCACCGGAAGCTCGAAAAAGTGAGCCATCGCGGTCCTACAGTCCCCCGAGCTGCTGGTCCTCTGGACGCTCGCGACCAGCACTCACAGTGCTGAGAAAGTAGAGTTCAGGCCGGGCTGTCAGTCCCAGGTGGTACTGAGGACCAAAAGATGCAAGCGGGTTAGACCGATTTTCAGATATGGATATATGGAGATGCGCGTTACGCGGTATAATCACCGTAAGAATTCAGGCCTCCCCCCGCCCCCAGCATTGCTCGTATTAATTTTAGCAAAGAAATAGCTATAGAAACAGCAATGGTTCCTGATGTTTAACCTAATAGGAGCGAAGACAGTTAAGGAAGGAGATAGTGTCAAACAACCTCAGGAAAACCGGCCCTCTGGCTGTCCTGCTGGCACGCTGCCGCAGGTTGACCTCAGGATCAGTGCACGTGAGGAAACGCGCTGAGTGCTTTTGTTAAGATTCTGTATTGAAAATCAGATTTCAAATGGTCGGATGCGGGGCCCTGTCATCCTGGCCCCATTTTTCCCTTGGTACCTGAGCAGAGAAAAGCCTTTCATTTAAAAACAAGAAGGTAATGTACTGGGAGACTACGTTATCTTTATGAGTCATCATCATCATCTGTGAGTGCCAAGTGTGGGTCAGGTTTAATTAAAATCACCTCTGCTGCCCTTTTCCTGGGGTGGCAGCACCAAGGCTTGAACCCACAGATGCTCTCCCAGCAGAGCTGCGCCCCAGCCTCTTCCTGTCTGACTTGGAGACAGGCTTCACCTACCTTGCCCAGGCTGGCCTTGAACTTACGGTCCTCCCACCACAGCCTCCTGAACAGCAGAGATCACAGGCATGTGCCACCATCCCTGGCACTTCAACTGTTTTTAAAACCTGTCTCCAGCTAGGCATGGTGGCACACACCTGTAATCCTAGCCCTCAGGAGGCTGAAGCAGGAGGATGGCTATGAATTCGAGGCCAATCCAAGCTACACAGTGAGTTGAAAAGCAGCAGGAAGTACATAATGAGACCCTGTCTCAAAAAACAACAGGAACAAAACAACAAAATAAAGCACATCTCCACACCCTACTCCTAGAGAATTGAATTCAGATGATTTGTGTTGGAAACCATGAGGTTGTATTTCTTTTTCTTTTCTTCTCCTTTGAGACAGCCTGAGATGATCACTGACTTATTTTAGGCCTGTTGTTATCACTGAAGGCTTTAGGAACGCTACTGCACTGAGACGCCAGCAGCCTATAAGTTAACGCAGAAGGCAGGTTATAAATCGACAGGAAAGAAGAATCCCTTTTCCACGTACAGAAAAGACGCTGAGCCCGCCATGGTGGCGCGCCGCCATCATCCAAGCACTCTGGGAGGCTGAAACAGAGCGTCACAACTTGGAGCCCCGCCTGGGCAATTTAGCAACTTAGCGAGACCTCATCTCAAAATAAAACACAAAAAAGGGCTGGGGATGTATCTGGGTGCAAAGTCCCGAGGCTCAATCCCCAGTACTGAGCAGGGGAAAAAGGCGCTGGAGTGAGGTCAAGGCCCAGCTTTATCCTTTCAGAGGCTTCTTCTATTGATTTGTAAAATGGGAATAATTGCTACACTAATACATCCCCTCATGTTTGTCTTCAATAAATATTTTTATCACATAACAAATTGCCGTGCATAACCACAGAAGGGTATTGTGAGGACTGTGTGAAGATGACCCAGACCAGGGGTTGCCCAGGATCAAACCACTGCCGCTGAGCGGGCTAGAAGATACAGCGACACTGGTTTTATGGCAGGGAAAACAACTCTTCAGGTCAGCCTGCTTCTGTACTTTAAGGCTTTACATTGCAGGCTTTGGTAACCAATAGCAACTGTTAGACATACAATCCAGTAAAGCCTTTCCACGAAAGCACAGATACACACTTCCTCGGTATCCTTCTGAGGGCTAAATCCACGTATTTCTCTGTCGCTTCAGGGAGAAGCACTAACAGTGTGGGTTTGTTCAGTCATTCCAGATGGTGACTGACATTTCAGTATTTGTGCACCAAAGTTGTTGAAACTCTTTCAATATTTTCAAGGTTAAAAAAAAAAGCAGAAATGCAAATTGGAAAACAAAAGAAAAATTTTAATTATAAGTCAATTTACACGTTAAATATTCACCAGAAGTCCTGATGCCACTAGCAGGACCTCACAGGAGCCACCCATGTGAATCTCTTCCACCCCTGTCATTTCCAGTACACTATAGCAGTACAATTATTTTATATCATATTTAGGAGAACGAGGACCAATGTACAAAAGGTACAGCTGTACATCCCTCAATGTTCCACACAAACGTGCTGGCGCTGGAGGACTTAAATTGTACACATTGCTGGTTGCTCCCAGAATACTAGCTGAAGTGCACGTTCCCTTTGTGAGGATCGAATGGGATACGGGAGTGTTGTTGACCGTAAAATATACACTGTAGTATTATAAAATGCCATTTAACTGGAAAAAAACTTTCCATCATTGTAAGTCATAAATACACCTTTAAAAGTGGCTTTTGTCTGAGCTACTACATGGGACCCCATATGCCGGGGCAAAAGGAAGTGTCACTATAACATCTTTACAAGGGATGTTCTCTTCTTTCTGGCCAGTTTGGCCTTAACTTGCTACAACCCGACAAAGGTTTCCGGGTCAGTCCCTGATCTCTGCAGAGCAGCCTTAGGCGTGATGGTATCATCTGGTGTTACGTTACTCTGAGCGCTAAGAAATTGCTCAGTTTGTGAAATATCGTAGTTTACTCTTTTTTTTTTTTTTTTTTGGTGCTATTGAGAGTCGAGCTGAGGACCTTGCACTTGCCAAGCAGGCGCTTAGGCCACTGAGCTACATCCCCAACCCCGCACCCCCGTAGCAGTTTACTCTTAATGCCTTCTAGTAGACAATCCATCCGCTGAGCTTCTGACATGTAAAATATCAGGAAGAATAGCTCCGGGCCTCAGATGCGCACAGCGTGTCGCCAACCAGGGCTCTGGAGGGAAAGCTTGAAAAATGAGTCCTTCAACGCCATTCCCATGACTGTTCTCACCGAGACAGCGGTGAGACAAGTCTTTGGCTTATTCATCTGCACCAGGCAAATGGGGTTTGGGTTGAGAGAATCACACAGCCGCAGGCAGCACCAGAGCAGCAGCAGCTCCGTGCTGAAGACGCCATTTCCTCTGACTCCAGAGCGCCACCATCTGGTCTCACGGTTTATTCTTCTGAGGGGACGGCTGTGGAGAGGAGGCCTAGTTTACTTTCAGGAGGGCTGGGGTTTTATAAAGGTTAGGTTAGGTGCATAGCCCCTGAGGTTGCTTTGTAGTCTTCGGGTTGAAGCAAAGTCAGAAAAACATGGTTCTGACAAGAGGTGGCTCTTAGGAACTAAAAAGAGGGTCCTCCTTCGCTTTTCAGTCTCGAGAGACTCACGGGCGTGTCAGTGTTGCAAGGAGAAAGGTGAGAGGTGTGGAAGGAGGGAGATGAAGTTTCCACAGGGGTACAGACCACCAGGAGGGTTCTATACTAACAAGGCTGAGAGGCTCAGGCCTCCTAAGGAAACCCTAACAAGCTTTCCTTCTCTGAGGAAAGTTTTTAGAAAGTGTTTAGTTACCACCTCCCGCGGGTGAGCTTGTCATCTGCCCATTTTTCAACCTTCATTGTGCTTCCTCACTCCTAACTTCCACTGAGACATTTAAAATGGAAATAAATTAAAATAATCCTGACAGGACTTTGTGAGAGCGCCCCCTCTGGTTACACAGTTGCTAGTGTGCAACTAAGATTGAATTGCAAAACTCTCTCCCTCTCCCCATCCCGTCTCTGTCTCTCTCTCTCCCTCTCTCTCTCTCTCTCTCTCTCTCTCTAGTAGTAGGGACTGAATCCATGGCCTCGTCTGACCCCACGCCTCATCCATGCTAGGCAAGTATTCCTTCACTGAGCAGTAAGCTACATCTGCAGCCATATTTTATTTTTATTTTGAAAGAGAATCTTGTTAAGTTGCCCGGGGTTGGCTTGAACTTGTAACCCTCCTGCCTCTGCTCTCCAAGTAGCTGCAACTACAGCTGTGTACCATCTCACCTGTACAGTCCCTTTTTAAAAAAACATAGTCTGGTTAAAAATCATGCATAGAAAATTCTCTCTTGGGCAACTATTTAAGCATTTAGTGTTGGAATGATAGCAGCAAACATCAACTTTTCAAAGATCCTACCTAACTCAATCCTCTGGCTTAGGGGAGAGGGGAAAAAAATCCACCCTTCAAATATATAGGAAACAAAGTCTTTATCTGCCAGCAGCAGAGCTGCAGTGTGCAACAGCACCTACCTGTAGCTACGTTCACACAGTAAACCATAGAAACACACTGGCTCTGACAGCTGCCTGTGGCTCACGGACTGGGCCAGTGTTTACTTAGCACAGCCCCCGGCGGCTTCTTCCGTGAGCAGGACCTTAGAGGTGCTTACCGTGTGCCCACAGTCCAGGAAGGACAAGCCCAGTGCGACCAGACATTGCCAACCCTGGAACATAAAGCACGGTCATCAGTTGCCAGGCTCTGCGAAGGGCCTCTCGCCCACAGCGCCTACTCACAGGGCGCCGTGCAGACGCAGACCTGCCCCTTCCTCACACACCAGTCTACCAGCCTCCCCCCAGGGGCTGCGCAAGACCTGCTCTGACCTCACTGTCCCTCGGGACGCCCTGAGGCCATCAGTAACGTGTTCCTGTGCTGTGTTCAGTGCTCAGTTCTCTCTGCTCTTTTCGCCTTGGCTCTCTGGCTCACTTCTTTGATCCAACTGGGAGTTTTCTACTGCCCGCTTCCCTTCATCCCAACTCCCCCATCATAAGGAGCAGGGAGATGACCGAGAGACTGGTAAGACCCGTCTCTGCAGCTGCTCTGCAAAGTTGCTTTAGAGCTAACAGCAGTTCCCCGCTGCACAGCAAGCCCTCCCCTCTTAAAGTAGGGCTCTAGCAATCTCTAGTGTTTGAGGATCACTGAGGGTAACTTGGCACTTGATCCCCTTGACTTCTAAGTGAGTTTTTCTTTCTTCCTTCCTTCCTTTCTTTCTTTGGTGCTGGGACTCAAACTCAGGACCTTGTGCTTCCTAGGCAGGTGCTTGTGCCGCTGAGCTATCTCCCCAGCCCCCTAAGTGAATTTTTTAAACAGTTCCTGTCAAGGACATTTTTTTATTTGGGTTTTCTAGGCCTTTGGGTCAGTATAGTCTTTGGACAGCTGAGGACTAGTGGGAAGGGAAAGAGTTAGTGGACGCCAACACAGGACACACTTTAATATTTACTAAAGGAATTTTCTCAGTCAGCTGTTTAACCTGAGGCAGACATCGGCGTGGGGCCTCGGTAAGTATTCTGGAGAGCAACAACAGATTTTCAGCCTCTGTCTTTCATCGTCTCTACACCAAAGCTGCGTACATCCTGCTGCTCCCTATGCCCGACCCTCGTGCTTCCCGCAGAAACCTGTGCAGGGGAGGGAGCTGTTGCTCTGCCTGTGTCGCACCGGTGTTAGGTAGCCATGGTAAGGAATATCGGGAGGACAGAGAGGGGTAGATTTAAAATCCCACTTTCCCGAAGAAAACTGTTAGATTTTTATATAATATAGACTTCAAAATGTTGTGATAATCTGAGTATAAGTAATTTGGCTTTCCTTTTGAATGTGACTACAGATTCATAATTAGGATTTTTAAATGACTCTAGAGTAACCGAACAAGAGAATATCATTATTTACTTATGTCCTTAGACAGCTAGCAAGAGGTAGAGCTGAGCCGGGCTGTGAGACCATCTGTGTCCTACCAAAAGCTCTGAAGCACACCGCACAGCCCCCTTACCCAAACCCGCCCTATACAGCACCACTGCCCACCCTCTAGAGTGCTACCTTCTTGCAGTCCCTCAAAGCACTACATTCTCTAGCTAGAAATACCCAAGTGACGGAGATAGAAAAGTGCATGTTTTAGGAACCAAGTAATTTCACGGTTAGAGCTATGACGAGCTGATTTGACAAGTCCATATAAATTGCTTCAATAGGAGGAGGTCACCCACAATGTGCTCTTGTGGTTCTGTTCATTTCTGAATGTCAGGTCGAGGACACACCTCAGCAGCACAAGCACCTGCCTGGCAAGGGCAAGGTCCAGAGTTCAATTCCTGGTACCCCTCCCAAAAAAAGAATCATCTCTCAATGTCAGTTGGCCTCACCTCTGCCACCCTAGGTACCTGCGCCCCTGTGCCCTCCACACTGGACTCACCAAGTACAACACAAGGCCTGGATAAAGCATGCTGACCAGACAGCACCATACGCAACACACATGCCCTAGTTCCTGACAGAAAGCATCACAAAGTGCATGTTGGTGGAACGAACACATGATAAAGACCAAGATCCCACCTTCAACCCTCCAGATTCTGTAAAAGAATCAGCATAGTCCCTGGCCATACACAATAAAGAAAACTTTATGGTGTGGGAAAACAGGACAAGTGGTAAAGGCTTTACAAATGAACTGAACAATGATTTTTGCTATATGCCAGATTAGGTTAAATGTTACAAAGTTAGACAAGAAAAAGAGGGGAAAAAACCCAGGCATAGTGGGACATGCTTATAATCTCAACTACTCGGGAGGCTGAGGCAGGAGGATAGCAAGTCCAAGACCAGTCTGCTCCACTTAGAGAGACTATGTCTCAAAATGAAAAATAAAAAAAGATAGCTCAACGTAAAGGCCCTGGATTAAATTCTAGGTACAAAAAGAAAGAGAGAAAAAGACCATCAAATAATCCCAATATTTCAATCTCTAGAAAAGCAACCAGCCACAGAAATGCAACGAGCCATTCCATCAGTCTCTGAAAATGCAATGTCATTTCAAATCTTCCAATAGACTTTAAAGGTATTAGCTTATGCCTTCCTCATTAAGATCATTTAACATGGAAGTAAAGTGGCTCGCCGGGCATGGTAGCACACACCTGTAATCCCAGCACTTGAGAGGCTGAGGCAGGAGGATCATTGCAAGTTCGAGGCCATCCTGGGCTACAAAATGAGCTCAAGACCAGCCTGAACTACATAGCAAGACCCTGCCTCAAAAAGGCCAAATAAATAAATAAACAAAGTGGCTCAAACTTCAGTAGATGAAGCTGAAGAGTTAAAGTCCTAAAAACTGAAGGAAAATGTGCTTTCTCTTTATTACATTCATATTCATTATTTTCTCAGTCAAAGAGGAAGCAGCTTGCAGTCACCACACAAAGTTCCCCCATGTGACTTGTTTCTCACTGTTACATGGCTAATTATAACAATGAAATTGATCAACTTGTTGCTAGTTCTTCACCAGATTGTTTAGCTACTGAATTTCATACTTTAACTCGTATATATACCAAAGGTTTATGTCAAAAATTTCCTCAACTTTCCATTCAATGGCCTCATAAAATCATTTTATCCTGTCCTATTTGTGGTCTCCTTAATAATCCTATTTTTCAGCCTGGAACCAATCCTAGAGGCTGGCAAAGGAATGAGTTGTAGCAAAATGGATGTAACACATATTCCTGCTTTTGGGAAACTTGGATTTGTACATGTTATTAATACATATTCTGGCTTTCTGTGGATCTATGAACAATCAGGAAAAAATTTATACATGTTAAAAGTCGTTTATTAGAGTGTTTTGTTATTATAGGTAAACCTAAAACAATTAAAACTGACAGTGGATCTGCCATTCTTTCCAACAGTTCTGTGCCTTGTGGGATATTAATCATTATACCAGTGTTCCCTATGGACTTGCAGCTGCCACACCTGCAGGCCATCTGTACTTGTGTCTAGGAGAGCCCTGAAACATGTTTTTCCTTGAAGTAATCCATTTTATCTCTGAACCTAATAGGCATCACAGTGTTTTGAGTAGATTGAGCCATAACCTTGATTTTGCCTGTATAATCAGCATTGGTAACACTAGGCAAAACCTAAAGACCTTTTAAAATAAGACCGCTGCAGCCTAGCAGGAGTCTCACTGTACCCTGAGGCAATAGTCCATAGTCTTCATACCCAGAATGGGCTCTCACTCTGGCCCCTGGATATCCAGTTTTGTTTTTCTTTTCCAAATTTTGAGCATAGACACTGATTTGAGCCATATGAATTTCCTGTGCCAAACTCGGGCACAGCCTTGCCTGGGCTGGTGGCGCTGGCGGCGGGGAGAGCCAGGGTGCCCAACAGTCATGTCCTGTCCACTGGGTTCCTGGCGCACATGTTTGTAGCTGGCGGTGTGCGCCAGTGGCTGTATCTGGACAGGCCGCGCAGACACACAGGTGGCTGGGAAGTCCCAGCTGGGTCTGCCTAGAACCAGAGCCCGGGGCGCTCCCTGAGCCCACTTTGTGCCTCTCCCCCTGGTAGTGCTGCTGCCCTTGTCCCACTTGGGCTGGGGACTTAGCTTTAAAGTACAGTTCCCAGCTGAAACCTTTGTAGTTTTAAAACCCTGTCTATCCACAATCCAGAGATGAGTAAATACAGGAACCATGAAAACAGCAAACAGTTTTATATATATCTATGAACATTGGTTTTTGAAACTGTTTGTTTCCTTTTTAATTACTAGCAATTTAACATTTTTTTTTCCTTTTTGTCTTCTCTTACCCTGCAAGACCTCCTGTTCTGATTCAGATTCCTTTTAAGACATAAAATTTCCCATAGTAACCCTGATGAAACAATCCCAGAGACCGGGCTTACCTACCTGTCAACTCTTCTCCAGTCCACTGAGCACTAAATTAAATTCTTTTTCCTATTCTTGAAGACTTCTTGTTTAAAACCTTTTTCCTAGTCTCAAAGACTCTTTTTATTTAAATCCTTTCCTTCTCAGGTCCCTGTTTGGTGTGCCAGTTGTTGGTCTTCTATCTGTTTCTGTCCAGGGTGAACAGGTCCTGAGAACGAGGTACCCACAGATGAATAAAAAAGTAAGAAGAAAAAGAAATACAAGAGAGACAATATTCTGGGATCAGGGGGCTTACAGCCTCTTGCACTGCAGCCTCAAATCACATTTTCAGTAACCTTTTATTGAGATAAAACAAAAGAGGCAACTGTGCTACTGGGGGGCTATCGACTGTTTTAGCAAGAACAGTACAACTCAATTACCATAGGCCTAAGACTTGACTAGCTAGCCAGCATGTCACCATTCCTTTCTGCATATGACAGCAAAACATTTAGCGTCCATGCCAGGGCTTACAAAGCTTCTGCTAGACTTCCTCCAGACCCCAACAACCGAGGCTAGGTTATGCCTGAGGCAATACACTGAAAGATTAACTAAAGAATGTCCTTCTCCACACATTAAGATCATTTAACATGGAAGTAAAGTGGCTCACCAGGCATGGTGGCACATGCCTGTAATCCCAGCACTTGAGAGGCTGAGGCAAGAAGATCATCGCAAGTTCCAGATCATCCTGGGCTACAAAATGAGCTCAAGACCAGCCTGAACTACATAGCGAGACCCTGTGTCAAAAAGACCAAATAAATAAATAAATTATTCCTCAGCCTAGTCCTTTCTCTTCTCCAAACTCTTCAGACCTCCAGCTCCACCCTCTCTGAAATACTAAACAAACAAATCTAAAGCAAATTTCTCCAGTTATATTCTTTAGCACATTATTCTAGAAAGGGGTAGTAGGAGTGCAGGGAAAGGTCAAAAAAATTTGGGGAATGTGCAGTATGTGTTGTATATACCCTTGGAAAGCCACAATAAACCATGAGAAATGGATTGAGAGACGTTGCTGAGGAACATTTTACTGCAGGTGTTGTTATACACCCATGCAATCGCCATGCTCTGGAAGGCTGAGGCAGGAATATCACAAGTTCACATGAAACCTGACCCAGTCCCCACCACCAAAAAAAAGCAGGGGATATAGCTCTATAGCTTGGTGCAAAGACTCTGAGTTCAATCTTCAGTTAAAAATATACATAAGGAGGGATAGACAGACAGAGACAGAGAGGGTCAGCAGGAGTTTGGGAGTACCCGGTACACAGTCCATGCCTTCCATTCATCCCCTACCACATGTCAGACCAAATGCTTGTTTGACATTTGAACCTTGAGAGATATTTCAAAGAGGTGGATGTGTTCAGATCTGCAGTAAATCACAAAAAAGCCAGGGATATGCTAAGAAGACTGAGTCGGGAGCAAGATGGCAAGCTTGAACATGCTTACCCTTGGCAAATGCCCACAGCCAGGGTGGAGTTATCCTCAGGAAAGAGGCTGGCATAGGGACTGCTGTTATTTTTACAGACATCCACCTAGAACCCAGAGCAGTTTCAGAGCAGCTTTTGCTTCAGAGGAAAGGAGCAGACGAGAAGAGCTGCCCTGCAGAGCACACGCAAGTCTTCTGTAAAGGGCGGGCTGGAGAGAGACCCAAGCGCAGGCTGCGATGTGGCAGAGTCCGGGAGTGGCGTTACGTGCGGTCTTTCTGTAACCCCAGGGCTTTAAAATGCATTATCAAGTCAGAGTGTGCACAACCATACTTAAGACTGGCGCGTTTTTATGGTGACAGGCAGTGGAACCCTTAAGAAGCCCTGAAACATGAGAGGCTACTCAGGTTGGGAGCTCTCAGTTAAAACAGAGCCAAGAGTCAGAGGTTTTGCCAGTATGAAATAAATGGGGACCAAGGCTACAGAGGCGACTGGAATTGGGAGGACACAGAGTCTAGTATGACAAAACAAAATCTGTCCTCATCACAGTTTCTGTCTTCTGTTGGCCAAGTTCTCCCAATTGATCCTTATCTCAAATGACAAGACTGGCGAGCAGGTAGGCAGAACTTGGCCTGCCGGAAACAAGAGGGGCTGATAAAGTGTCAGGCAGATGTGAGGTCACCTACATGATGCTGCCTTCTCAGCCAAAAGCTGGGACAGAAGAGACTAAGCTTGGTCCGCTACATAGGGGGCAGCACTGAGCCCACAGATCCACTGCCTTGGGCTCCAAGCCCTGTCCCACTGCAGATTGCATTTCACCTTCTTTCGTACTAGCACCCGTGCCCCTGGCTTGCTCACCACCTGCTGACTGGCTTTCTCAAAAAGTGCTTCAGCAAAAGCTGCGATGACACAGACATTAACTATGGCTGTTTAATTTTTTTTTTTTTGGTACCGGGAATCGAACTCGGGACCTTGTGCTTGCCAGGCAGGCATTTGTTCTGCTGAGATAGATCCCTGGCCCCACACAGACATTAACAATGACAAAGAACAATGCAGGACTGAGTGAAAAGGTACCTGTTGGCTTCTTGAACTTCCTGCTTCTCGTTACGGTTTATCTGTCTAGACTAGAGAAAGTATAGCAGCAGTCATTTCCCGACCAGTTGCAACAAGTTCCCCTGTGACAGTTCAGAACTTTGGAGTCAGCTGAAAGACCAAGAGGATAAACAAGTGATTAGAGGAAATGTAAGTGATCTAACACTCACCTAAATCCTGGCCCTGTTAAGTATTTACGGACTCCGCACCCACTGACGGCACTGCGGCCACATTCTCCACATAGGGGCCAGTGACTAAGTGACCACAGCACTCTCAGGTACTGTGGCTGGCAGGACTAGTGATCTATAAAAACAAGCTGACTTTAGTCCTAGAGTACATACCCCTAATTACAAAGGTCTCAGGAACCCCCTAGTAAATGCCTATACAGAACTTAGTGGAAAAAGTAAGGCTTCTGATTGGGCTCCTTTGCTTCTGACCTCCACAAGGCTACGGAGGGTTTTAGGGCTTAAAGATAAAAGCATGGTACAGTTTCAGCCCTTAAGAAGACCGTTAGCCCCTGCTTCCCTGCCAGTCAGGAATTCCTGGCCAATTTAGTGATAAAAACGTAGAATGAGCAGTCTTGGAAATGTCTTGTTCCTTGAGGGCTCTAGCAGCCAGGATAGTGCCTTTGGTGACTAAAGGAAACAAGATCTCGTGGACTCTCGGGGGGCCACTGAGATAAGGGCCTTACTCACCGTAATGTAGGTACATGTACGGTGGCATGATGACAGCTTCCACGATGCCCACAGCCCGCTGGAACTGGGAGGCCCGACAGCTGGAACAGGACGGCATGAACATGCCCGTCAGCACCCGGCTCTGGCAGGTTTCGCCGTAACATACTACGTAGCAGCTAGCAGCCCTCCCTAGAACATGAGATGCGGGAGGAACACAGCGCAGCGGGGCCCTCAGCGTCCATTACTCCCTGTAACCTCCTATGCGGCAGCTACCCAGGACACGAGAGTACAGCATCATCAGAAAACCAAGAACACGAGGGGCTTATTGCCAGGGGTCAGGCAATCCAGGACTAGATTCTCTAGAGATTTTAGATCGCATTTTAAATGCACAAAACAAACATGGTATAGTACATCATTAATATTCAAAAGAAATAAAGTGACTGACTAACGAGTATGAGACCGTTCGCAGCGTGCAGGGTCAGTTCTTGATTACCCACACTTTTCATGCTTCTGCTCACCTGTGTTCATCTAAAAATCAACCGTTTGGCCGTGGTGTGGAGCAAGAGATTTGTTCATTAACACAAAAACTGTTCTCATTCATACCTCAAGCTAATTCAGCCTTTCTCTTATAAGCCTTGGGCCCAATCTCCTCATAGACTAGATTTAATCTATACTTTAAACAGGTCAGCAGGAAGAAATCAGTTTCTAATTATTGCACATAGAAAGGTACTATGACTGTAACTAATTCTAGGAGTATCTATGCCAGGGCCCAGAACAACAGATATCCAGTTTATCACCTGCAATCCATTAATGGTCTAAAATAGGGAAATTTCAAGGTACAATTGGTATAAACCAGGATGAGCAAAACAACTACTTTAAGATAAAAGACAAGAGTAACCCTGTGTAAACAGAACCACGCTCAGTTCAAAGCCCTAAATATCCTTGCAACCTCTTCCCTAACCCCTTCCAGGATGCCCCATCATTAGGATGGCCAACTTGGGCCCAGAAGTCTAGACTGGCCGGCGGTAGAGTATGTGGTCATTTCTGAGGCAGGCCTTGCACATAAGTCTTTGCTATAGATTATATTCCTTTGAAATTAGCCCAGAGCTGAACTGGCTTTTCACTGATACATACAATACAATTAAACCATACTAACATTGTTATTACTGTGTTTACAATAGAGGATAAACATAAAAAAAAAACTTCTTTAAAAGAAGCGAATGAATAGCCTGTAACATTTGCCTCACATCCAAATGTGAGAATCATAACTGTGATGAGAAAGCCAAAAAATGCCTTTAGCCAGGTGTTGTGGCGCACACATGTAATCCTAGCACTGGGAGGCTGAGGTGGGAGGGTCACTATGAGTTCAAGGCCAGTCTAGGCTACATAGTGAGTTTGAGGCCAGCCTGAATTACATGATGAGAGACCCTGTCTCAAAAAGCAAACAAACATTGGCCCTGAATCAAGGCCAGCAGTTTTCTGAAGCTGTTGGTTTCAAGCAGGAGCCTAAAGTGGTATCTTTCTATGGTCTGTTGGCCATTTCAGAACTTTAGAAATGTAATGGTCAATTCATTAGAAAGTAACAACTAAATAAATTTTATGAGAGGACTTCAAGATGGCAACCGGGTAGGCAGCAGAGAGAGAACCTCCCGGAGTAATGCCACTCAGACAAAGAAATATAGGAATATAGCAACGTGAGACAGAAGGGAAAGAGGTGGGTATCCTGAACTCGGGAAGGATCTGAAATGCGAATTGAAGCCCTTGGAAAGACTAAGCAAAATCTCTTCTGGAGGAAAGGATCGGAGATCCACCATGGCGCAGTCAGAGGGAGAGGAAAAGGAGGAAGCACCGCTCCAAACACACCCTTGGCCCACGCCCTCGTTCTGGCATTCGCAGCTTCAGCTTCGGAGACCCACACTCACGGAAGCCTCCCGACTCGGCCAGGGGAGAGCGGAGTTCTGAGAGCTGGTCCCGGGCTGGAGAGGGGAGGGCACAGCCAGGAAAAGAGGCAATGGCGGTCGGGAGCAGTTGTCGAACCCAGTGTGAGAATGAGAGGTTGTGATAGCCACTGGGGCAGAGTCCCCACTCTGCGGCAACCTTCCTAATCAGCGCCTGGAGAGAATCAATGCAACTAGTACACAGCCCACCATGCCCGGCTCTGCGCCTGCCTCGAGGCAGTGGCCCCTTGCCTCTCCGCTGGGTAAGCCGCTACCAGCAGAGAGCAGTGGGGAATCTCGGCGGCGAACCGCAGCGGCTCCCAAGGATCCGGCCGAGGAGCAGACAGGGGCTCCAGCACTGCAACGGGAGGGAGATGCAGCTGGAGGTGGATCGCGTGGCTCCACGCCCTTCTCACTCCAACATCAGGCAGGAAGCACGAGCTGGGTTGCCGGGACTCAGCTCTCACCCTGAACTCTCTCTGGGAGCACCTTGAGTCTCGGCGGCTTGAGCAAGCACCGCCTGTTCCTGGCAACAATGGGACGAATCCACGGTCTTCAGGACTCATCTCAAACTATTAATGTGAGCACCAAGAGGGTCTCCTTACAGCTTGCATATATGAACCTTGCATGAACCCATAGCAACAAATTAGATGAAAAGCAGCAGACTGGGAGTCTGAAAAACAACAACATACTCTATACAGCAGACCCAAGAAAATCCTCCAACTCTATTCTAGAACTGATCTTTAAACTCAGTTCATACCCTGAACTAACACAGTGAGAACAGGCCAGGGAGATTTCAAGTCCTTATGCCAAGCATCGTAACTTCGTCCAATGCCCAGCTGCAAGGGGTGGGGAACGGTAATACTGGAGATCAGGAGGAGGGAGGAGGAGAAGAAAGGGCCTCCGGCACTGAGGAAACGGGACAGAGCTGAACAGGTCACCAAGGGTGCCCCGACGGGGGCGCGTGCCCCGCAGTTGCTCCGCTGTGGGCCCCATGGTTACTCCGCTGTGGGCCCTGCTGAGGGCACCCCATGGACCGGACCCACCCCCACCCATAGCACAGCGACAGGGCGGAGCTGGATGGTCCGCTGTGGGCGTAGGTGCTTTTCCACCTCCGACCATGGCAGTTTGTATACACCCATGTATGGTCTGAGGCAGCTATATCTCTTCCCAAGGCGAAAGTCCAGGGGTATAGACAAACCCAGGAATACAGTTATTATCACAGGGAAGATGACTGATTGAGTGGTAGGGCAACGGAGATGAGGGAGGAGAAAATTGAATGATTAAATGGGCCATCATCTGTGTAACTGAGTAACAAATGTGAAGGTAACACTATGTAGGACAACATCCAGAGCTAAATCCCTTCTATGTTCTCTATAATTTTGTATTTCCTCAATCATTTTTGTATTAACAGAAGTGAAGATAACTTTATATAATACAGCATCCAGTGCTAATTCCCTACTATCTTCCCTATAATGTGGTATTTCCTTTAATGTTTATGTGTTAACTAATGTGAAGATAATATTATGTAATACAACATCCACTCCTAATTCCCTACTCTATTCTGTACAATTTTGTATTTTTGGTATTGTTTATGGCTTATTCTGGTTCATATGTCTCCATTCTTTTGTCTTTAAAATTAAAAAAAAAGCAAACAAACAAATAAATGCTCCTACCTTCCACAGTTCCAAAGGGAAAATGCAGCCATGATCTCACTGTTCAAAGAGAGAAATACGAAAGTATCTGCAGTGGTGACGAGAACTCCATCCCACAGAGGAGCCCTAGGTTAGAATAAGACCTGCAGATGAAAGAAACACTGACAAACACCCTCTTCCTGACCACTGTCCTAATACAGAACTCTCAGAGAACCTGGGATTGGGGGAGGCAACACAATGGCAGGAAGCCAGGCCTGGGGTAACTGAGGATCACAGGACCAATGTGGGCTGGGGCTATAGCTCAGAAGTAACTTGCAGAGTAGGTGCTAGGCCATGGATCCAACCCCCAACATTGCCAAGACAGGGAGTAAAGGTATTTAAGGTTTGGGGATTGAGCTCCATGACAAAGTGCTTCTCTAGTACCTATGAGACCCTGGGTTCACTACCCTGTACTAAAAATAAATAAATAAGAAAAAATCAAGCAGCAGAGCATGAACTTAATTACACCCAATCAAACTTCAATTTAAAGTCTATAATATCAGAGATTTGGGCACCAAACTGAAAAATAAGATCTTGCCTTCAAGAAGCTCTCTACCTAGTGCGATAAACTGTCACATAAATAAATAATTGTAATATACCCTGTGATGGACAGCATGTGTGACCCAGCGTGGAAGTGGGAGCTGTACACACATTGTGTGCTGGTGAAGGAAGCAGTCCTAGAGGGGCCCCACAGAGGAAGTGATACTTGACTCTTGAAGATTAAAAATGATCTGGGTTTTCACGTTTACTTTGGCTTTCCAGTTGGTTCTGATCATTCATTCCTTCCCTGGTCTGCTTACCCAGTTCTAGTTAGTCTCTGTTGTTTGGCACAGACCACGGACTGTCCTTTGTCAGCCCCCACACGAGAAAAGAAGTGCCAGGACCTGAACCTAGTCTGCAGCCCACTGCACTGTGGCCTCGGTGGAAAGGCGCGTGTCCTTCCAATGGTGGAATCCAGGAATCCGGGTCAAGGTGGCAACTGGTCTTACTTTTTTCTCCTCCCTGTGAACTCAAGAGAGGAAAAGTGAATTTCCATTCACTAATTTCCACTTAGTTTCTTGCCTAAAAACAATCCTAAGAGTTTTAGGGAAGAATAAATATGCCGGTATGGTCAAAGTAGGGGTCAAGAGAGAATAAGGAATGATGAGACAAGAAAACCTCTACCTTAACCCTACCTGAAGTAACAAAACAAATATGAAAAGGCTGGGGCCACCCTTCCTTGGAGGGCAGTCATCTTCAATGTCATAACAACATGCGTAAAAGGGGAAGGAAATATAGGCAAAAGGCTCGGGGAAAGTAGTTGAGTGGCATATAGCAAAGTAGGAAACTAATTTGGGCACTAGGTGAGAGATGAGTCTAGTTCATGCTGGCTTGCAGAGGTAAAGAAGAAAAATAAGAAAAACACCGCTAGGTATCTCCTTTCCAAAAAACACTGTGCGTGTGTGGCTCTGAGGACCATACCCAGGGCTGCTCTCCCACTGAACGACACCCCCCCACCTTTCATTTGCACTTTGAGGTAGTGTACCCGACGCTGCTCAAATGCTACTGTCTCAGTCTCTTGAGTAGCTGGGAGTACGGGCATGTGCCACCATGACCGGATAAAAAAGACAACTCCCAACACAAAGAAAGAGAAGCTAGAGTAAATTATAAATTACCATGGGTTTTTCAAACAGTAAGTAAGACTGCTTCGTGGCCATGGATAAGTAAAAAGGTTAAACATTTAGGATATATCTCAGTTAGGTTCGTATCTTATCCAAAGATGAAGCTCAGGTAAAAATGCTACATAGGGCCTGAGGTTGTACTCCACGGTACAGTGTCTGCCCAGCAGATGAAGGACCTGAGTACAACAATCCCCAGCACAATGAGAAAAGAAAGGACTCTACATAGCGTTCATCCCTGCTTCAGGCGGCGATAGAAAGATAAATATCCAAAAGAGGTTGGCATGGTGGTGCACGCCTGTAATCCCAGTGCTGTGGGAGCTGGGGAAGAGGGGTCCCAACTTCAAGCTCAGTCTGGCACCCTTACCAAAGAAAAAAAGAAGAAAAAAGAAAAAAAAGCTGGGGATATAGCCCAGCGCAAAGGCCCTGGGTTCAATCCCTAGTACTGTTCCCTCTGCTTCCCCCACCAAAAAAAAAAAAAAAATCCAGAAGGAAACTGTAGGGACAGTATAACCTCTAGGGTTGGAATAAACTGAAAAATAATTAGCAACATGCAAGATCTCACCACATACAGTTTATGGTAAAAGGAAAAATGTGGTTTTCAAAGTGACAGCAAAGACAAGCAAAAAGGAAGATACATCTAACGCAGACTTTGGAGCAACATGAATATTTGTAAGAAGTTTGGGGAGAACAGCTCCTCCCTCATGGATGGGCTGGGCCTTGGCAGAGGTCAGAAGCAGACTGAATGTTCACTCATGTTGAATTTTTCTGAGGAAGCCTTATGGGAAAAAGTGAACCCCATGTGAGATTTGGGAAGAGGGGGCATGGAAACACAGTGTGGGTGCAAGAGGGCAGTCAGGTCTCCCTGGGACCGCCAGGCTCCAGGGCCACGGACCCCAAGTGCCCCAGTGTCTCAATATACAGCAGGGCAACACACACAGGCAGACACACAGATTCCCCCCTGGGGGGGACACAGAGGGGCCAGCACATGGCTCACCTTGGGGTACTGACGGTGACACACTTCTGCAAGGTGCAGCCCGGTGACCACTCCCAGTCTAGCTGCGAGGCGCTGGAGCAGCAGCCCCACGACGGTGGCCAACAGAAGGACCCAGAGCAACTGAGAAGAACAAAGGCCCCGTGATGCTTGTTAGACAGCTGGGCTTGTTGTTTGGTCGTGTGGTGTTGTACATGGGAAACACAGCACGAAGGACAAGCCCAGGTCAGGAGCGAAATGACCTGGTCTCAGTACAGGCGACATCGGTGCCCTCCACCTTCTGAGCCTCACTCTCTCCCATCTGCCATTTCTCTTTTGTTGAAGAAAACTATGTAGATAAAACAAAATGAAAATCCAAATCGGAAGTATTGTTACCAGCCCGGGGAGTACAGCAGTTCTGGAACGATGTTCAGGGGTGAAGCATGAAGAGCACCAAAACTTGCATAGCTGAAAACTTTGACTCCCCCTAAATGTAACTACCGATAGCTTCTCGTTTACTAGAAGGCTTGCAAGTAATAGAGTCAATTAACATATGTTGTAAGTGTCATATGTGGTGAAAACTACCTGGGAACTAACTGGGAGCCAAAAGAGGCCTCTCTTTTAAGTGAGAGGCTCAGCATCATCGCTGACACAACAGTTGAGCTCAAACAGCAGCGACAGCAGTGGTTATGAAATTGTTACAGCTTTTATCTAGATGTCTCCCTAAGTCGCTGTGCTCACAGATGGGCCTTTGCAAGGTGACTGGGTCGTAAGTGTGACAGGTGGAGAAGTTTACTGAGTGGTTTCCACAGTTCTGGGGACGGGCCGTGAGAAGGCCGCTCGGGGTGTGGGTGGCAACCAGCCATTAGACCTCTGGCCTGGCGGGAACACAAAGGACGGAAGGGAGGAAGGCTCATGGCTCGTTGCTGTTGCTTCCTGCCTGCCTTGCTGTGGACTGTTTCTCCTCTGCCATTTTGCCCTGGCATGGAACCAGCCAATTATGGACTGAACCCTCTACTAACTGAGCTAAAAAAAAAACCTTCCCTCTTTTAACTTGTGGGTATTGGATATTTTGTCCCAGCAATGAAGAAGTTTCTAAGACTGTGACCAATAGCTATCCAAATGGAACCAGAGCACCGTTATGGTCTGTGTCTGGGTTTCCCTCAAAGCCACTCGTGGGGCGGGCTTTCAGAGTTTGGATTCACGGTTGTGAGTGCCACACTGCCCTGGGGCGGATAGTTTGCATACATAAGGGAGAAGAACAGGCTGCTTGCCGGCCACTCCTCCCTTTTGCTTTTGTTGCTTTGCTGTCTTCCAGCTGTCATGAACGTTTGCCCTGGGCCATGTGCCACTCTGCCTTGGAGCCAGCTGAGTATGCACTGAAACCTCCACAGACTGTGAGCTAAATAAACCTTTCCTTTTAATTCTAGGTGTCACACATTTTGTCTCAGCAAAGTAACCAAGACAAGTACCTTGGCTGGGGCTGAGGATATAGCTCAGCCGCACACGCGCCTACCTGGCAAACACAAGGTCCTGAGTTTGATTCCTGGTACCACAAAAAAAAAAAAAGTACCATGGCTGAAAAAAGGAAACATGAAATCCTTACTTTCCTGATCAAAAAATACTCACCAAAGCCACTTAGCAACTGTGCTCAAGGCCTCATCCTCCCAAATAGTTGATTTATTCTGATTTCAAAAGTCCAGTCTCGGATTGGGTGCCAAAATCTGACCCAAAGCTGCTGAGCTTCAGGCATCAGATCTGTACAAGCTTTTCCGAGGCCACAGTGTCCTGTCCAAGAACCTGTCATGAACTCCTCCTCAGGACGGCAATCTTGTCAGTTGGTGTCAGCTCCTCTGTGTGCTCTGTGGACTGTGGATGGGAGGAGCTGGTAGGCACGGCCAGTGGCACCACGAGAGGCCGAGTCCCCAAGGTCTCTGGGAGCATCATCTAATTAACATGGTTGAGAAGCAACCAATAAAAATGAACAAAACACACCTTGGTGCTGAAATCACAATTCAACCTCGGTAATACAGTAAATGTTTCTAATACCTAAATGCTCCAGAGACCAACCCAACTCTAGCTCTGTTTTACTTCTGCAGTGCTCAGGAATGACCCTGGAGCATCCTACAAACTCACCAAGTCCGCTACCCCTGGGCTATGCCCCGAGCTCCCTAATTTATTTTATTGGTGTATTTATCACTATTATTTGTGAGATAGTCTCACTAGGCGCCTAGCCTGGCTCAGAACTCCTGGGCTCAGCGGGGCGTGGTGGCACGTGCCTGTAATCCCGGGTGCCAGTGGGCCAGGCGTTGGAGGCTCCGCCCACTGAGAGCTCAGGCTGGGTTGGGGGGATGGATGGGGGATGTGTGGAGTGGGCGAGGCTCTCTGGATTGGCTCCATGCAGAACGCAGGGGAACTTGGGATCTGCCATCCAGCAGGCAGCCTGGGGACAGCAAGCTTCCTGCCATAGTCCACCCGCCCCCTCCTCACCTTAGGCACTGACAACTACTCCTGTTGCTTCCAGAGATCCGACTCTAGGAGGCACACAGCTCCGCCCTATAAAGAAGTATCGCACCCGACAGGATCTTTGCTCAGAGCCACATCATAGCATCCTGGGCCCTACAGAGCGCCCTACAGCTGGGAGGAGCCATGAAACATTGCCAGGGCAGCCAGTTTGGTTCATCATCGGGTGTTCTACCCCAAGCATTGCAGGGGAGGTTTTCCTCCATGCTGCCCAGCTCTGGCTCCCTGCTCCCCGCCCTACCTCCCCAGAACTAATCCTACCCCATCCGCAGCCCAACCGCACACCCCAGAGCTCTCACGGAGGATGACCAGTGAGTGGGGGAGAATGAATGGCCTGATCGCCTAAACTGTCTACAGTGTCTCTAAGAGTTACCAAAACAGTTTTAAACTCCCGTCAGGTACAGCGTTAAAGACAGCCAAGCTTCTTTCTTTACATAACAGAAGCTAGGAGAAAGATTTTGTTAGCAAAACAGTCCAAGAGATGCAGACACGAAAGTGAACTGCATAAAGAAAAACTCACATAACATGCAAAGTAAAAACAAATTTAAGGAACAAACAAACAAAAAAAAATGGTCCAAACACCATGGGATTTCAGGCACACACTGCTTTCCATTCGGAACTTCTAGAGAAAAGAGAAAATTGCACACAATTCTCCAAAACTGTACAGTTAGAAAAAAAAAAACTGGAGTTTGAGAAATGTTGAGTCCCTCTAGATCAGAATTTTTCCTTTAGGAACTTCCACTGCTTCTAGAAAACAAAAGGACTGAAGCTGTTCTTGCCACCCCTTCTGGTCTGCTCGGGGGACAGCCTCGAAGTCACTGCTGCGTACTTAGCCACAGGCGTGGAGCTGCCTCTGACCTGCTTCTCCCTGACAGTTCAGAACGCCTCTGACCTACCCAGAGCCAGGCTGTCTCTGCCTACAGACAGACGTACTTTGCGTTGTCCCTAAGGGGAAGCAGGGCAAAATTTTTAAAAGGTACATTCTGGGGGCCATATAATGCCCATATTTTTTTTTTAGAGGTATTTCTTTTTTTTTTTTTTTTTTGTACTGGGAACCGAATTCAGAATCTTGCACTTGCCAGGCAGGCAATGTACTGCTGAGCTATATAACCAGCTAGAGGCATTTCCATGGATGAATTAATTTTAATTTTATGAGTTTCATTATATTAAACAATGTGCACTTACTAAAACACCAATAAAATGAAATGTTAAATTTTAATATGTAATGGGTGTTTAGAATGCACGTCAACATCTTCAACACCAACTGCTCACTTGCTTACAAGAGCTAAGAAATAACAGCAGAAATAAATTGCTATGTGAACCACAATGAAAATACAAACAAAAATCTACCACAGAAAAAATCTTTGCTTTAACCGTCACACCCAAGGCAGCCTTCACACACGACAACTGCGTGTTCCACGCACACGTCTCTCTTACACTGACAGCACGTGTGCTTAGTTTTCCGTTCCTGTGTGGCGACCCATGCTTGCCATCTCTCTTGTCTCCCTCTTTTGTCGGAATCTTCTCACTATATTGTACAATGTGCGTTTGGGAGAAAAATTTAAAAATCAGTAAAATAATAGTGAGACCCTGTCTCAAAAAGACAAAAAAATCGATAAAATAAAATAAAATATCAAATATGTAACACGTTTACAATGCACATCAACTGTTCACTTGCTTCCAAAGCCTGAAAAAAAAAAGCAGAAAAAATTCTTATGTGAACTACAGTGAAAATACAAACAAAAGTCAACCACAGAAATAATCCTTGCTTCAGCTGTCACACTCAAGGCAGCCTTCACACATGATAACTGCATGTTCTACCAGACCTGGTGGTGCATGCCTGTAATCCCAACAGTCAGGAGGCTGAGGCAGGAGGATCATTGCAAGTTCAAGGCTAACCAAAGCTACAAAGTGAGTTCAAGACCAGCCTGAACTGCATAGTGAGATCCTATCTCAAAAAGAGAAAGAAAAAGAAAACTGCATGTTCCATACACAAGTATTGCGGTACACTGGTAACACACGTGTTTTGTTCTCCTATCTTTTTTTTTTAGGGCACAGTTGAATCTTTTTGGTTTTTTATTACTTTTGCAGGTCTTTATGATATTGCACCTGCCTGTTCACATGTCAGCTCCAAATTTATTTTGCGCAGTTCCTTGGGTAGAAACATTTTGTCCTTCCTCTGTTGTAGTTGTTCTCTTATCAGTTCTAGCCCAAATTCTCTAAGAAATTTTCTCTGTGATATTTTGCACTTGTTATTTTCTTTGTAAACTATGAAACTATTTTTGCCAGACATGTTTAGGATTGAGTAAAACACAATCATTGGCCAATTCTTTGTGTTTCAAGTAACATCGTAGTTGCCATATCAACATCTGCTCTGCCTTTGGTTTTGTGGTAAAAAGTTACCATCTCTGGCTTCATTTGTGTTGAGGTACCTCTATTAATATTGCCATCATGATGCAATGTTGACATCAGCAGCACCACTGTGCTTTTCTTTGCCATACAGGAAGTCAATGTTATGTCTCTCTGAAATCTCTCTGAAATTATACTATACAATTCTCAGCTCCCCCTACCTCCTGGTACTGGGACTCAAACTCAGGATCCAGTGCTTGACAGGTAGGCACTTGTACCACTGAGCTATATCCCCGGCCCTTACTATACAATTCTCTATTTTAAACTTGCAATATTTCACTGAGAAAATCCACTGTGATCCTGCACATCGTTCCTATGTTGGTCAGCTGGTACCCTCTTTCTTGTTTGGTTTTGTTTTGTCTTTTTGAGACAGGGTCTCTCTATGCAGTTCAGACTGGCCTTGAGCTCGCTTTGTAGCCCAGGCTGGTCTCAAACTTGCAGTGATCCTCTTGCCTCAGCCTTCTGAGTACTGGGATTACAGGCATGCACCACCATACCTGGTTTCAACTGGTACTCTCTTAACAAATGTAACATCAGTGAGCAACTGGTAGACCAATTATTGAATGTCACATTCCAATGAGTCTAGGAGATAGAAGCCACAAGTCTATTTATAACATCACTCAGTTTATTACTATACAAATAAGGACCTGGTGGCTGAGTTCCAGGATAAATTTCTAAATTGAAAGTATAATATGTCTTCATACCTTCCAGGTCATATATTATTACACTGTATTTTGAAGGCATATTTGGTAAACACTGCCTAAAGTTACAGTGACCACAAAATGCTATAAACTGTTCAATAGTCATGTAGTCAGTGTGTGAATGACTTTGCAGCTTGACACGAAGCTCTCAAACAATGAGCAGATAGCAGCCAGACTATTGGTTCTTTCTTTTCCTCGAGGATGGTTTTGTCATCAAACTTCAGGCAATTTTGAAGAAAACCAGATCTCCTCAGTGTCACTGTTATTGGACAAACCTCAAGCCTGCTCCCATCACTTCTCCACAAGTCTTTTACATTTCTGTGCTTAACATGAGAAAGCCCTGCTAAGTACGGAAGACCCACAAAAGCTTTCAGTTCAGGTAGTGAGGTGCCATAATAAACACATTTTTGACTATCAGTGCATACAGAACATTTTAGTTGTATTTCAATATTTGTGTCTTTCACATCTTGTAGCATATCATCTCTTACACAGAATTTCCAACATTGAATCACAGTGCTGGCCATTCTGTCCAGTAGGTTTCACCCCTGCCAAGAACCTAATTATATTTTTGGAACTAGTTCTAACAACACTGGATCATTTAGGCATGTGTGACCATTTTGTTGCATTTCAACTAGTCAAATACGTATTCACACTGATGTTTTCTTTACCATCTGCATCAAGAGGTCTTCATTCCTTTTATCTATACTGGTCAATTCTTGCTCAGATTCAATGTCACAAGATCTTTGGCTCAACTGGTCAAGGTCAGTGTAATTGCCATAATTTTCGTCATCATCATCAGTGTGCAAGTCACCGGATGACTCACTTTCAACCTCTCCTCAAACTTGCAAATCTGGTTTTTCATGTGCCATTGGACTAAACTGGGCTAATTTTACAAGAAAAGGCATTTAAAAACACTATTTTTTTTTAGACAGGGTCCCACTCTGTCATCCAGGCTGGCCTTGACTCACTGTCTAGCCCAGGCTGGCCTCAGAACTGTGGCAATCCTTCTGCCTCAACCTCCAGAGTGCTGGGATTACAGGCATGTGCCACCATGCCTGGCTGCAAAAAAAAAAATTTTTTTTAAAAACAAATCCTACATGCACAGAAATTTAACAGGCCTCATTACATGGGTAAAACTCACCTGTTGCTACTTTGGAGTTGCTGTACATACCTTGCCTCATCTGCCAAGTAAGTGAATGCACAGATGGGTTCCCGTTTTCCCCAGGCACAGCTACTTAAGGCACACCTGGCTGCCCTTATGTTGAAGTACATATTTACATTACAAAAATATGGTGTGGGTGTATTTTACCTCCTATGATTCCCCCAGAGTCAGCATACTATAGGTTGCTCTAGGCAACATAGTCTTGGTAAAGTCTAGGGGGACATTTCAAAAGGCAAACCACACCTCGCAAAGTTTGATCAGTCAATGGCTGGCTAGGATGCTTATTCCTCTCATCAGCTTTTACTTCTTTTAAGGCCACAGTACACTTGTGATTATTATAATAATAATTGTTTCCTGATTATGTCAGATACAAAAGACAAAAGAGCCAGGCCAGGTGGCACACACCTGTATGGAATCCCAGCACTTGGGAAGCTGAGAAAGGAAGATTGTGGTAAGTCTGGGGCCAGCCTGGGCTATGTAGTAAGTTCGAGGCCAGTCCGAACTATATAGCAAGACCTGTCTCAAAACAAAAACAAAACAAAAGAAAATAATAACCTGGGCCATGATCACTGGCAATATTCATGAGGTCCAGAGATTTCTTCCTTAAAGAGACTCAAGTGCCTTTATTTCCAAATATTCTGCCTGACCATACAGAAGATTTTAGGCATAGACTTTCTACCCTTTAGGGGCCTATGAAGTGAAATTTTGGCCCTCCCGCACTGTACTTTGCTTGGCCAACAGGGGAACTGTGTACTTTAACATTCCTAAAGGGGGCTGGGGATATAGCTCAGTGGAATAAGCGCTTGCCTAGCAAGCGCAGGGTCCTGAGTTCGATCCCCAGTACCGCAAAAAAAAAAAAAAAAAACATTCCTAAAGAAATTATTGCAATAGAATTTCTTCAGGCGAGCACCTGATAGAGGACTCACTCCTCCCACGAGGTGACATAGACCTAAGCTGGCTTATCGTAAGATAAGACATCTAACACTTACCTTACAGAAAGGGTTGGTTGGCCTTTAGAAAACAGGCTGTTCTGCAAGTTCCATAACTTGTCTTTCAGGAAAAACATCCAGGCCTTTCATTCATGAGTCTTAGGTTTAGAACTGGTTTTTCAAGAATGGCTGTGAGCAGAACTCAGGCCATCTGGTCAGTGATGTCATAGCCTTAGATCATCCATGCAAAACTAACACCCCTGAAAGTAAACAAGGGTCCCTTCTTACCACCAACAAAGATCTTTTCTCCTCTCCCTTTCCATAGATTTCCTACTACCAACCAACTGGGGAGGCATATTTAAACTTTAAAGTTTCTGACCTCTTTGTTGATGGGCCACTCGGTAAAATTTTGTTTTTGTAAAAACTTGGTACCATAATCTTGATCCCTATGCATGTTGAGTGATGAGCCCTTGCTTGATAACATGAACACCTTTCAGATAACTCTTAAGCTGCAGTCATATCATGCGTTGTGGTACATACCTATCACCCAAGCTATTTGGGAGGCCAAGGCAGGAGGAGTGAAAGTTTGTGGTCAGCCTGGATAAATTCAACCATATGAACAGACGATCTTAAGACCTGAACTTTTCCCATTTTGTCATAAATATAATTTAGATTCCACTGTTCGTTTTTTTTAGGTAGGCTCTCACTATGTAGCTCAGGCTGGCCTTGAACTCACTACACAGGCTCAGCCAACACCCAGCCCCCTCCTGCTTCAGCCTCCCAAGTGCTAGAATAACAGGCATGTCCTACCGTACCTGATCCCATCATCCTCATTTTTGTTTGCTATCTACCTGGTACCAAACTGACTTAGAGATAAGTGAGCACACATATGTTAAACACGAGCCCAAACGTTTTTCATTCTTTGCCTAACTTGGTAAGACTTATTTAATATTGCTCACTTACTATAAAGTAGCTATGACTTCTGATCACCCACGCATTTAACTTTATAGGGCTCTCAGTTAGCCCTAAAACGAACACCCACAAGCCCTAAAAATAATTAAATTATGGCTAACTAGCTGTGGGTAGTGCCTCAAAATTTCTGTAAGCTATTCAGACTAAGGATGGCTAATTAGCCCATAAATGTATATAGGAAGGGAGTAACTCTCTGTACGTAAGAAAAATGAGACATATTTTATAAAGTGAAGTCATAGAATATGAGAATGTGGCTTTCTCCAGGGTTTAGCCAAGTTGTGATACCGGGCCCTGACCTAGGACCACCAATCTGCTCAGAGGTACGACGACAGAATAAAATACAGACAAACCGTAGGTTTTAGTTACAGGGGGCACCAGGATAGCCAAAGCCCACTGATGGGTGAGGACAAGAGATACGGGGGTCCTTGCCTTCATGAGGTGCACAGCACGATTAGGGGGTGAGCTGGTGCTGGGGGTGGACTGCTGATGTGGTCAAGGTGTAAGAACGGAGGAACAATGCATTTTTGGAAAAGCACACAGGACAGATCAGGGTTAAACAGCAACCTGGTTGTCTGCTCACTGCCACTACTGAGCTAGACTGACAGAGTCAAGTCCTCAGCTGCCACTTTATTTTGCTGTGAAGCACCAGGACTTCACAGACTGTTAGTCTCAGGTCTGGCTGTTGGCTTAAAGATTAATCTGTCCTTACGTCAACCAGGGGTAGACTCTCAATTTATTTTTATGCCAATTTATTAATATTATTGGCTGTTCTGTACCACATCAGGCTGGTCCTCCGCACTGTGAAGTGTGAGATGGGTTTTGAAGTTTTGCAAAAGGGTTTTGAAAAGGCATAGATCTCGTGGGAGATTCTATGCATGGTCAAGTAGGTAAAAATTATTTGTAGGTTTGTGTAGAGGCTGATCAAACACCAAAGGTAGATTATTGCAAATCTAAAGTGGGATTCTCTCTTTCTCTCTCTTTTTTTCTTTTTTTCTTTCTTTTTTTTTTGTCTTTTTAAGACAGGGTCTCGCTATGCAGTTCCGGCTGGCCTTGAGCTCACTTTGTAGCCCAGGCTGATCTCGAACTCACAACGATCCTCCTGGCTCATCCTCCCAAGTGCTGGAATTACAGGCATGCACCACCATGTTGGGCTAAAGTGGGATTCTCTATGTGTAAATGCCAAAGGTTTTCTGGAGCATTGATCTCCACTTAATAGAAAAAGTGAGTTTTTCTGCAGTTATTAGGTAATGTATATAAAAAAGATTTTATCATTCTTGTGCTTGTGTATTAAAATTTTTTGTTTTATCACCTTGGTTTATTTCACAATGGTCTTATTTAACTAAATGCTTTAAACTTTTTCTTGTGTTTTTGAGACAAGGTCCAACTATTGAGTTCAGGCTGGGCTTGAGCTCACTCTGTAGCCCAGGCTGGCCTCAAACTCGCAACAATCGCACTGCCTCAGCCTCCTGAGTGCTGGGATTACAGAGGTGTGCCACCACGCCTGGTTTAAGCTTTTGAAACCTTTGACAAATTCTAAAATTGAGTCTTTTGGACTAGAGCTAACTTTGGGATTTCTGAGGGTCCCTGGAGAAAAAAAAAGACACACATTAGGCCTATATTTATATAAATGCACTATTAATATAACTTCCAAAGTTATTTATATTTATATTTATAGGTCTCCTATAAATCTGCTGTCTTGATAAATATTATCAATCATGATTCATTACAAAGATGAACAATTTCCTTTTTGATTTATAAGTGCTCAGCAGGTCCTGTTCTAAGTCTTCCGCTACCCAGTTATTCTTCTCTTAAGCACACACTCCTCATGAATCTAAACTCCTTCACGAATAAATTGGTTTTCTTTTGATTTGGCTTAGTAAAGACTAGCATTATTGTAACAGAATTAGGTTCTCTGGCTCAAAACTATGATAAAATTGTAATTGTATCCAGGTGTGATAGTGCACACATGCAATCCCAGCTGAGGCAGGAGGCGCACAAGTTGGAGCCCAGCCTGGGCAGTTTAGGTCAGAGAGAGAGAGAGATAAGGAGGGAAAGAGAAAGAGAAAGAAAATAAAAATTTCCCTTCAGCCTCAGTAAAAAGAATCCTATCAGGTACTATTAGTACCATCTGTCCTGAAAAATTTTAGAAGGTAAACTGTCAAATTCACATTTTAAAACCTCAGATGTGCACCAAATCCTTTTAGGACACATCCACTTGGACTTGAAAAAAATACCAAAAAATAAATAATCTTCAACTACACTGATACACAGACCCCAAAATATATGAATCCCAAAAATTCTCTCTAGGGCTGAGGATGTAATTCAGTTTTAGAGTGCTTGCCTAGGGTAAGTTAGGCCCTAGGTTCAATCTCCAGGACCGGAAAAACAAAACACAAGAAACCTCTAACTCTTCTACTGATGCTCATTTCCTTTTTAAATATTTTTATTTATTAATTTTTTGTGTGAAACACAGTCTCACTATGTAAGTGATCCTCCCACCTCAGCCTTCTAAGTGTTGGGGTTACAGGCATGTGCTACCACGCCTGGCCTAATTCCCATTCTTTTTAGAACATATTTTGTACAATCCTAAATACCTTTATATACAACTTTCAAAATTGTCTGACATATGTGGAATTTGCCTTGATATATTTTCTTAAGAGATAAAAATAATGGTAGAACTGAAAGAGACTTCCCTGGAGGTATAGACAGTACACTAAGAATTTTAGACAAGATAAAGTTGACTTTAAACCACGGGTATGGTGGCGTACGCCTGTAATCCCAGTACACAGGAGGCTGAGGCAGGAGGATCATTATGAGTTCAAGACCAGCCTGGGCTACAAGGTAAGCTCCAAGCCAGCTTGAACTGCATAGCGAGACGTTGTCTCAAAAAAAAAGACATTTCTTAAAAAGAGGACTTTGCCCTAAATAAAAGAAAGCAGGATGTACAGAGTGAATGTTGTAAAGAAGGAAAAAGACAGGGAACTCTTTAAAAAACAACTATGTATTACAAAATTAAATTTAAAAATAGATAAACTATACAGAACTAGTCTTAAACTCAAAGGTGAAAAAGCCCTATACTTTAATTCGACAGATGACTGACACTGTTACCGTAAATGAATCTAAACTAGCTGCGGGGCCAACATTTCTTAGCGCAGAAGCTGGGGTTAGTCTGCAGATACTCTGAAAAACCTCAATTATAGATAGTCACAGAGGGGGCTTGTAATCTAAGACACTGTGTACATTTAGAGTTCACGTTCCTGATTAGATGTCCAGTACTGTAATTGCCAAGTATGGAAAACTGCTAAACTGAACCTGTATTCTACCAGTGGGAAGTAGCCTGTCACCCCTGAAAATGATACTGACTGGATTTCCTTTCTGACTGTAAACTAACAAAATTTGGTTATGAACACAAAAATCTCTGAAATCCTGGTTTTTCAAAGGTTGGGCTTCTTGTCTCCATCTGTATCAATATTTGGTTCATGGTAAGAGGATACATTTGTCTGGAAAGAAATTCCAAACAAGGCCATGTTAGTTGACTGATTTCTTTTGCAATGGGACTGTTTATTTCCCCAGATTGGAATATAATATAGTATAATAATATAATATGATATAATATAAATCAAATTATTAGCAACAAATAAAAAGTTACAACAATTTGGGCATTAAAGGCTAATCTTTTTAGAATTAGAACCAGCCACACTATACAAGGTGGGAGCCATGGAGAAAAATTAGCCAAAGGAAAAGCTAAAATTAAAAGGTAAGAAAGACAATATTTCATAAGATACAAATGACTAAAAATAACAGGCAAATCACATTGTCCACCTGAGACAGAACGTGGTGCTATCTATAGAGAATTTGGGACTGGCTAGGACACTTACTGATTTTACTTCTCTCTTTTTTTTTTTTTTGAGACAGTGTCTTGCTGTGCAATTCAGGCTGGTCTTGCACTCTATAGCCCACACTGGCCTCGAACTCACAGCGATCCTCTTGCCTCAGCCTCCCCTGTTCTAGAATTACAAGTATACACCACCATGCCTGGCTTAATTTCACTTCTTTTTAGGCCATGTTACGTTCACAATTACTATATTAATAATGTTTTAACTAGATATGTGAATGGTGTATCAGATACAAAAGAAAAGAAAGCCATAAGGATTGTGATGGTAGGTACCATTAATGACACGCAGAGATTCCTTCCTTGAAGAATCTCAGGTGCCTTTCTTCACAAATACATCTCCTATACCTCTTGGATCACAGAGCAAATCCTAGGAATCAGTCTTTCTTCCATGTTTTCCTTCCACCTATTCTCCAACTATTCTTTTTCATGTTTTCGTTTTCTCTAAACAGCTGCCTGAAATGACTTCTTCCTGCTCTTCCTCTTCTTTGCTTGGGAAACTCCTACTCTTTAATACTCCCTTAAATACCCACCGCTATGATCACTGTCTGGCTGCTCCAGGCAGCTTTAATTAGTCCCAGATTCTGGCTGCTACCCAAACACTCCTTACTCTGCTGCAACACTTTAACTCACTCCCTACACATGAACCTGCTTTGTGCACAGCACGGGCTGGGTGCTACCAGTATACACACAAATAAGAACAGCCCTTCACAGTGATTATCATTTCTGTCCTTTCTTCTCCTACTACACTGCTGGCTTCTCAACACAGGACATTATCTTATGTCTGCATACTTGGTACTAGCAAAGGCCAGGTATACAGGGGGTGTTGCATAAATGCATTGTTTTTGCATATACACTTTGTATATCTCATCCTAATAAAATTACTGCCCCTGTCTTGGAGTTGGCTTCCCTCCTTCGTCAAAAATCAAAGTTGCTGAATAACTTTACCACTCTACCTCCTTACCACTCCTTTATTTCCTTGCCCTTTGTGATCCATCCTGGAAATTCTTTTCTTGTTGGGTAAGCTGAGATCATCATTGTCCCTCCACAGTGAAGACCAACTCTTCCCATGGGGGCAGTACTGACGACCAAACCCAGGCCCTTTCCACACTCTTTTTAGTTTTTATTTTAAGACAAGATCTCACTAAGTTGCCCAGGCTGGCTTCTAATTGGGATCTTCCTGCCTCAGCTTCCCAAGTGGCTGGGATTACAGGTACAAACCATCATACCTTGCCACTTGTTTCTTTTTTAATGACACTCTCAGCCTTTGGTCGCTGCTTTAGAACGTGGTTTTATTGTCAGAAAGGTCTCCCTGAATGAACAGTGCCACCCTCTGGTTTAGGCTGCTAGATAATTCTTTTTTTTTTTTTTTTTTTTTTTTGCGGTACTGGGGATCGAACTCAGGACCCTGCGCTTGCTAGGCAGGCGCTTATTCCACTGAGCTATATCCCCAGCCCCTAGATAATTCTTAATACATCTTCCTGCAGTTCTAAGCCAAATCCCATGGAGCACTCCGCTTTGCTTATATATTTGTTTCCTCATTTAACAAATGGACTATTTATTGAGGATCTACTATACACAAGGCACCAGGATGAAACAGTGATCAAGACATACAAAGTTCCTACTCCCAGAGAACTTTCTTTGCATGGAAGAGACAGATAAACAAGTCCAATATGTCTGAGAAGGATGAATTCTATTTTTAAAAAAAATTTAGCCAGGCCTGTAATCCCAGCACTCGGTAGGCTGAAGCAGGAGGATCATCGCGAGTTCGAGGGCAGCCTGGACTACAAAGTGAGCTCAAGGCCAGCCTGAACTGCAATGCAAGCCCCTGTCTCACAAAAATAAATAAATAACTAAATAACTAAATAAATAAAGGCAGAATAAGGAGCACCAAGAGCTAAAGATAGAGATAAGAACTTTCTGAGGAAAGAGCTCCCTGAATGATCCTGATGCACAAATCTGACTGAAATAGAGGACACACTGCATGAACATCTAGCTGGGAGAGGACTTGCAGGCAGAGGGAACGGCTTTGGCGGTGACTCTGAGACAAGGCCAGTAACCCCTGCCCCAGCACTTCATCCACAACTGTTAACATTCACATCTGATGTGAACCTGTTAACCCTTTATGTCTGACACTGAAAGAACAATTTTTCTGACAGTGATATCAAACTGTAAAATGCCTGAAGTCTTTCTGGGCTTGAGGTGGCGCAGTGAGATAGAAGACGTGCACCCGCTGTGTCCTAGGTTCAATCTCAAACACTGCCAAAATATGAAACACAAACAAAACAACCTTGATGTCTTACTAATACTGACTCAGTTAGGTAAGACTGTCACCGAGACTGCTGACTAGACCGAGAGTATGTCAGGGCAGCAGCTTTCTTTCTTCTAGAAGAATGAAGCAAGGGTTGAATCCCCAGAACTACAACAGACATTAACTACTACAAAAAAGTCTATCGAAAGGACATCTTATACAGTGTTACACTGCAAGTTATAGACTGAGAGGCAGGCAGGAAATGTATAAATGTAACACATACAAATGAGAAATACTGGTGTCTAGTATCTGTGCGGACATCTGCAGACCAGTGATAATACTGAAGATAAAGAACCCAACACAGAAATGCACAAACAGTACAGGCCATTCACAGAAGAAGTTCAAATGATCAGTGTTATCTATAAACCTCTACTCCACATTTCTATTAACCAGGAAAATATAATCCGAACTCAAGGAGATTCGTTCCACATATTCCGACTGCTAATAACCTAAAAGTCTCACCTTAAGTCTTGAGTGTTGCTCAGTGTGGAGAAACGAGGACTTGTACAACACTGACATAATCACTTTGCGAACGACTGACAAGATCTGCTAATGGTGACCATGCACCTGTCGGGCTGGGGTGTAGCTCGGTGGTAGAGTATTTGCCGAGCGTGCATGACCTCTGGTCAAGCCCCAGCCCAGAAAAAGAAAAACAATCCTGTCCTACATGTGCAAGGCCCTGGGTTCATTTCTTAGCACAACAAAACAAAATCATAGAACCAAGAAAAAAAGAAAAGGAAAAGAGAAAGAAAAATACCACCTATCTTTTGATCCAAAATGTCTACTTCCAGTTTTTGTTTTTTTTTTTTTGTGACAGGGTCTTGCTAGGTACTTCAAACTGGCCTTGAACTCACAATGATCCTTCTGCCTCAGCCTCCTGAGTGCTGGGATTACAGGCAAGTGCCACTATGCCCAGCTGAGTTAGAATTAGAGCATTTTCTTAATCCATTCATAACTCATGTTATAAACTTAGTGACCTTGTCCAGTATTTCATAAAAATGAAATAGAAGAAGATGCAAGAGACTAGGAAATAGGTACAATAAGGGCAAGTATTATTTTGCTAAATATATTTCATGTATAAACTGGGGCTTAATATAAAATGTATTTCTTACCATGAGTTGTGCTTTTAAAAAAATTCTGACTGGGCCTGGTGGTACAATCCTGTAACCTCAGCTACTCAGAGGCTGAGAAAGGCAGGTCCTAAGTTCAAGGTCAGCCCAGACAATTTAGCAAGAATCTGAAAAATAAGAAAGACTAAAAATGTAGCTAAATGTTAGAGCACCCCTAGTGTCATCCGCAATATCACAAACAAATAAGTGCCCTCTGAAAACCCTCCCACTGAGAAACTTTCATACATTAGCGCAAGGTGATGTGTATGAAGATGCTCCCTGCACTATGATGTTTATAGTAATGAAATATTCAATCCAGTGCATTTGCCACTGATAGACAAATGGAACAACATTGATAGACAAATGGATAAACATTATCAAACAGCTAAATCAATAGAACATCAGACAGCAGCTAAGATCAACTAACTTGACCTACACAGAAGAATTTTGACAACATAGTTGAGAAAAACAAAGTGTAGAAAAGTACAGTACAAAGCTAATCACATGACCTTTTCTTTCCAGTACTAGGGATTGAATGCAGTGCCTCTGCACTGAGCTACATCCCCAGCCCTTTTATTTTTTATTGTTTTTAGACAGAGTCTAAGTAGCCTCAGCTGGGGCTTGAAGTTCCAGTTCTCCAGAGGTTGTGTCATTAAGACAGAGAAAGCAGTTTTCAAAGGCTCCCACTCACCAACTTTGTAGCACTTTGCTCCTCAAAATAAGCACTCGTAATAACAGATTGAATTAAAATGGGAATCCAAGCATCCAAACAGATGTAAATAAACAAATAAATAAATAATGACATAGAGAAAAGGGAAAGATATTCTTAAGAGAATCCCAAAAAACTAATGTGCAATAAATGATTCATTCAGAAAAATTATGACTTGGCAAACAGAATTAACTGATTCAAGTAAAAACTATTAATGGACACTCAAATTAATAGGGTAAGGTGTGATAAGTAACAGGATATTTGAATAACATTAAATTATCTATTAACAAAATACTTATTAATTGCAGAGGGAAAGATTGTAACTTTACACCAAAGAAGCTGACAGACGTCATCTTGATCCACATGATCAAGGCAGTAGTGTGCCAAAGCTAACACACGCCGACTCAGGAGGGGACACTTCCCAACTTGTGCCCGGTGATGACAGACACTCGCTTGAATCTGGCTATGGTGGGAGTATTTACTCCACAGAAACTGGCAAATGCTCTCCCAGAGGAGCCAGCCAGGTGGTAAATATTTGAGAGCAACAGTGAGTCACAGGACAACCAGACCAGCTGACTTCATGTGCCTCTTGATAATTATATACCAAGAAGACACAACATCATGTTTGTGGTATTCAGCCCAAAATACATAATTTCAAGGGTAATGAGAAAACATACCCCGGGAAAAAACTAAATTGAGAGACGTTCTACAAAATAAATAGCCTGCACTGGCAAACAATCAGGGTTATGTAAGACATTGACAATGCAACATTTCAGATTAGCAGAGATGAATGAGCTACAATAACTAAACACGGTATGTGATCTTGATTGGATCCCAGACACAATGGTGAGGGTGTTATGGTTTCTGTCCCCTCAAAGCTTTATACAGTCATAAGTGGAGTCTTGAAGGCCACTGGATTAGGGTACTTGAATGTAGATTAAAGGTGTGATACTGGTTTTAAGGGTGTGGACAATGGAAGCCCCACCTTGCCTATATGTGGCACCAATCGGTAGGTTGGCAGCCTGTCCTCAATATAAAGGGACGAAAGGAAGGCAGGATTGCTGCTGCGGCTGCTGCTTGATGCTTATTGCCTGTTGCTTCCTGCCTGCCTCACCAGGAACTACCTCTCCTCTGTGATGCCCCTCTGCTATGCTGCCCTGCCTCAGAGTCAGCTGACAGTGTGCTAAAACCACTACAAAGTGTGAACTGAAATAAAACTTTTCTCCTTTAACTTTGGGTGTTGCGCATTTTGTCTCAGCAAAGAGAAAAGTAATTAAAATAGAGGGGTATAAACATGTGCAGGGAGGCTGATGCGGGAGGATCGCAAGTTCAAGTCAGCTTGGATGATGAGATATAATAAAAGTATGGTGAATGATTAAAATGTGTTACAGTAAAAGACAAGCTGCGGTGAATCTCCCTTAAAATAATTCCTCTCTCTTCCAACGCAATGAGCCCATCCTTCTTGCTAATTTCTGAAGCAGTTCCAGAAGTCCTGTCTTAAGTCTTTAGTTGCCCTGTTGTGGCTGCCTTCCTGCCTGCCCTGAACTAATTCAACATGTTTACCTTCCTGGTCATTTTTGGAGAACAGCGAGAAGTCATACAGTGCCAGACCCCGGGGGTAAAATGGATGAAGACACACTGGACAGTTTTTAGGAACCTGCCTTTCTACTGGACGACACCTGACAATTGCATTCACGGTATTTTTTGTTTTTTAATCACACCCTGTAAATACAGTCAGGAAACAAGACTTCCAGAGCTGCTCCAGAAGTCAGGCGTGGTGGCACATGCCTGCAGTCCCATCACTGGGGAGGCTGAGGCAGTAGGGTTGCTGTGTTCAAGGCCAGTGAGACTGTCTCAAGAAAGAAAGGGATGCGAATGATGAGGAAAGAAAGGAGGACGGTGGGCGGGGTTTTGGGGGGACCAATAGCAGTGTGACTTTCACAGTAACGCACCTTAAAGTCACTGTATTTTTATCACCCTTGTTCATAGCAAAACTGACTCAAAAACACAATTACCAGGACAACTAACCAGATGTAAATGAAATCTTTTGATGGAACGATACAGTTGTATCGATGTAAATTTCCTGATTTTGACCACTGTTTGATGGTTATGCATGAGAATACCCCAATACAAAAGTATACAGAGACAAAGGCCTGCCAGTCTGTAATTCAGATGGGAGGAATTAGAAACATCAACAGAGGAGAATCTGGTTGTCAGTTCTCTGTACTACTGAGAGTCTGAAACATATAGAAGTTAAACATTATTAGGCCAAACACCTTGAACGCGACCTGGTCCTCTGTTGTCATTCGGAGGTCTCCATGGCTGAGGGGCGCAGAGGTACTGAGCAAGCTTTTATGAGGCCGCAGCGCCCCCGCTCCCCACCTACTCCCCCAAGACTGCCAGGTGACCCCTCCACGGGCCTGGCGCAGGCGCAAGAGCAGAATCCCTCTGCGCTTTCCCGCCCTGCCCCCGACTGGCCAAGCCACAGTGATGTGGCGCCTTCTCCACAGGCTTGAGCGCCTGCAGGGGCCACAGGTGTGAGGACCCTGTCCCGGGGGCCCCTCCGCTTACCTACAGGGAGAAACATCAGACAAGAGGATTCGTCTTCATCCACATCTGCTGACCACGGGCCACCTGAAGACATTTTACTCTCTCAGAACAGTAGGTCAATGTGGTTGCTGTGAATCACTCAAAAGAATCTGATTAGCTTCTCCCAGTACACGTTGATTACGTGCTCTTCTATCTTCACCCACTCGTGCCCCAGAGCTGCAGTCCAGGGTCCTGACTGTGCACAGATTCTTAAAGCACAGCGAGAACCTTGGCCTCGGATGCCTGTTTCCTGCCCTTGCCTTCAGCCAAACTCGGCGCAGTGGCTCTGCATCCCGTCTCCCTTGGATTTGGGACCCAGATACCAGATATCAAGACTCACGGTCACAGAGGGATGCGAGCTCCCCTGGGGAGACAGGCTTAGGTGAACGCATCCTCCTCCAGGCTTCGGGATGACAACTGTTGTGTTCCACGGGGTAAGGCTGTGGCCGGGAGCAGCTCTCCGGAGCTCCAGCAGAGGTGGTGGGAACCACGCCCTCGGGGGCGGGTCTCAGCTTTCCTACCATCAGTTAGTTGGAAACTGTAGGGCAAATGTGTCTGGGCCTTACACCACCTGTTCTATCCACAGCTCCTTTCTCACAGAGCACCAGGAGACCGGGAGACCGGGAGACAGAAGAGGTGAATGGTGCAGTGCTTCCGCAGGCTGAAGGTACTGTGCTTCGGCGCCTTCCTACTGGGTTAGGTCTCTCCCTCTCCCAAGACTCCCAGCGTGCTAGGCAAGCAACGCTCCGCCGCTGAGCCGTCTCCTCAGCCCCTCTGATGAGATCGGGTTCCTAGGAGGAACCCACCACGGTTGAGCTTAGGGGTGAACATAGGAGGTTGTACAGTAACACACAAGGCTGCTGCTAAACCACTGGAACAGTGGTTGCTCTTACAAGGGTCTCCACTGTCTCAGACAGAGCGAGTACCTCCCGCTGCCCCGCTTCCCACCTGGCACACAGCAGGTGCCTGATAAACACTGTAAGTGACCCTACAGTGGGCTGCAGAGTGTTCTCCCGTGGCCTGTAAATCTGGAGGTATTTGTGCTTGTGTTGACACTGCCATAGTAAACGGAGCTGTGTTCTTAGCTTTTGGGGGAGAAGTCCTGAGCTCCCACTGGTGTTGAATGCTGTGAGTGAAAAGATACCGAGTAACAGTTTCGATCTCTGTATTTATGGGACCAGACTGCCGGTGTCTGTATGTATACATCTCTCTCTAATATTCCTTCCCCTCAAAATGGGAGCGCTCTGCCAGGTGTGCAGGCACCTACCTCTAATCCCAGCACTCTGGAGGCTGAGGCAGGACAGTTGTTAAGTTTGAGGCCGTCCTGGACTAGATAGTGAGACCTCAGGAGGGATGATCTCCGCAGGGGAGTGGAGACAACTGTTTATTTCCGTTGAGCAGACCGGGATGCAAACAAGTGAACAGGAGAGCGCAGGAGCAGCAGTACACTGGGAAACGGGAAACGGTCTTCTGAATGATTCACAGCGATCACATTGCCCTTCTAGTGTTACTAGAGAGAAAAATGTCGTCTGATAGCCAGTGGCCAGCACATGAGGATGAAGGCCAATTATCCCGACTGATCAGGAAATCCAGAGACTCCCCGTTTGTCCCTATAGGTAAGTATAAGCCTCAGCTGACTACTGTGAAGTGCAGTGATGCAGCAGTGCCTTACACTAGATCTTCTAAGGGTTGATGTGGTCCACATAACGGAATTTTTCAGTTAATTGAAGCTGACCTCCTCTAAGTATTACTATGAGTCAGGCTTTTGGAGTAATTTCTAATACATCTAACACAAAAAGACAAAAAGCAAAACAACAAATAAAAATCTGAGCTTTCTCACTCTCTCTCTCTCTCTCTCTCTCTCTCTCTCTCTCTCTTTGGTGTTTTTGAGGCAGGTTCTCGCTATGCAGTTCAGGCTGGCCTTGAGCTCACTTTGTAGCCCAGGCTGGTCTTGAACATGCAGTGATCCTCCTGCCTCAGCCTCCCGAGTGCTGGGGTTAGAGGTGTGCGCCACCACGCCCAGCAAAGCTTTCTCTTTCTTGTTCTCTGGATGCTTAAACTGTCCCGGGCATTATTATTGTATAGTGCAGCCAGGTTTCCTTCCTTATGTTCATTTCACCTGGGAACTTCAATAATTTATCTAGATCTGACTTACCTAAGTGTGAGTATTTCAATCCCATAAGTCTTCACAGTAACTCTGAGTCACATGCTTCCACTGTCACCGCAAATGTTGCAATTTTACGGTATCTGTTGTTTGCATATCAAAAGAACCAATTGTTTTTACAATAATATGCTGCTTAAAACTTTCACTTAAAAAAAGAAGTTTCACTTAATTTGATGAAGACTTACAAGAGCACCCGTAAGAAATGGAAGTAAATAATTTAACAGTGATTTATCTTCCTTAGCATTTCTAACCAGGAAAAAAATATAAGAACTTGATTGGACTTGAACAGATCCTTGTAATGAAGAGAAATTAATCACTATGCCTGTTGTACATTAAATTATTTTTCTAAAAACATCTGGGTTGATTAAAGTAGACAGATGAAATTGCTTCTAGCAAAATTCAATTATATACACACGACCGGGACGTAACATGAAAACCAGTCCATGTTCTGACTTTAATCTCCCGAAGAAACAAACAAATTTAATTAAGAACAGAACCCTGATTTGATTAAGGGAAGAAGGCCAAGGTCTTACTAGAAAATAAATAATGATAAAATTGGGATACGTATCATTAAATAGTTATTTTAGCTATTGTTATTTTAGCAATATCTACGGGATATCCAGGGACAGGGTAGAGTTGCTTGTGTAGATAATTTATAAAACTTTTTACTGATCATCTTAAATCATTTTCATTATTATAGATACGATCTATTGGGCTGGGGGCACCATGCAGTGCTAGAGTCCTTGCCTGACATGCTTGAGGCTCTGGGTTCAATCCCTAGTGTTGCAAAATAAATTTAAAATAATATGTAAACACACAAAATCTCTTTACTCCATTCAGAATTGTCCTATGATCACTGTTAAAGTTTTTGTATGTATTATAGTTACATACTTATTATTTGTGTTGACACTTTGGTTTTCTTCTTTCTTTTAACAGTTCATATATGGCTTTATGTGTATTAATACTAGCTAATCTTACAATTTTAAGAATATTTATATAGGTTTTCTTATGTTTGGGCCGTTTCAGTTGTGTAGCTTGTTCCTCAGACACAGTACAGCCATGAACACATTATGTATCATTTTCTTTTCTTTTGATTATTTCCTTGCATTGTGTTTATGAAAGTAGAATTTCCAGGCCAAACACTGGATGTGGTGACACATGCCTGTAATCCTTGTTATGTGGGAGGCTGAGGCAGGAGGACTGAGAGTTCAAAGTCAGTCTGGGCAATTTAGTAAGATCTTGTCCAAAAAAAGAGATGAGAAAGGAAAGGAAGGAGAGAAGGAGAGAACAGAGGGAGGGAGAAAGGAAGGAGGGACTAATTTCCAGATCAGAAAGGGTAATCATTTATTATTTATTTCTAGGCTTCTTTCCAAAAAGGCTTGACCAAATGTGTGATACTTTCATATTATTCCTGTTTTCCCCTGTGTTTTTACTGTTTTGTTTTCTGATGTTTTTATTTGTTTGTAGTGCACCAGTCAGTTGCATTTCAATTGCATTTACTTCAATTAGCCTATGAAATACACACTTAAATGGAGTTACTTACTCTGATTCTTATTTCTACTTATTAAATGGACCCTAAAAGAATAAATATATCCTCCCCACAGAAAGCCAATTGCATTTCCACCTCTTTGTGGTGGTGGTGCCGGGGAATCAAACCCAGGGCCTTGTGCATGCAGGGCAAGAGCTCTACCACTGAGCCGCATCCCCAGCCTGGCACTGCTATACACAGTACTAATCACAAGTAAGGGGAACCTGAAAATTAAAACAATACTTTCAGTCTTTCCAGGGAAAAGGCAATGCCTAGGTATGAACTTAATGGAACAATAGGCTGAAAATTACAGAATGCTCATGAAATAAATCAAAGAAGACCTAAATAAAGACTACCATAGTCACGGATTGGAGGACTTGATAGGTAATGGGGTACAGACTCTCCCCAGATTGACCTACAGGTTTAATGCAATTCCTATTGAAATCCTGGTAAGGTTTTGTAGTCACAGACAAGTTTACTTTAAATTCATATGGAAAGGCACAAGTCTTAGAATAGCTAAAAATGATCTTCTATTTTTTAAAGAATAAAGTAGAAGGAGTTAGTCTACCTGATCCTGAGGCTTATTCTACAGTTATAGTAATCAAGACAGTATGCTCATTGATGGGGAGACAGCTACACAGACCCATGTGATAGAGAACACAAAATTTAGCCAGGCGTGGTGGCGCATGCCTGTAATCCCAGCACTTGGGAGGCTGAGGCAGGAGGATTATTGTGTAGCCTGGGCTACAAACTGAGCTCAAGGCCCACCTCAACTGCATATTGAGACCCTGTCTCCAAAAGACAAAAAAAAAAAAAAAAATTGAGAACACAAAATTTAGACCTGCATTTTTATTGTGCAAAAGTTTCATTTGTTCTTTTGTCAACATATAGCATTTCATCCTTGTTTGTTTCTATTAAGTCGCCATTATCCTCATATAGATGTTATAAGTATACTATTCTATTTTCTTCTAGTTTTTAAAAATTTTGTTTTGCACTTAACTCTTAATCATTTGAATATATTTTTGTAAGGTTTGGTGTGAAATACAAATCCAAATTTGTTCTACTGCATAACAATAAGTAATGCTAATGGAATTTATTAAGTAATTAATCCTTCTCCAGCAATTTGGTTATTTGTGTTAGTCATGAATTAAGTCTTCATAGTGTTTTAAATATCCTTGAGAACCTTTCCTATTTAGCTGATCAGTTCTCTGTTTTAAAGGCAACAATAGGGCCAGGGATATAGCTCAGTGGCATAAGCACTTGCCTGGCAAGTGTGAGGTCATGAGTTTGATTCCTGGTACCAAATCAATCAATCAATCAATAAAAGCAGCAATAGAGGGTCTTGGCTGTCACAGTGGTATATTTGTGGGGAACACAGAAGTGTTTTATGGGTTTCTGGACTTTTCTTGAGTAACAGTTCTTCCCAGAGGCCAATACTTCTTTTTTTTTTTTGCGGTACTGGGGATCGAACTCAGGACCCTGCGCTTGCTAGGCAAGCGCTTATTCCACTGAGCTATATCTCCAGCCCCCCAATACTTCTTGTCCACGTATTAATACCTCTTCACTCTCATTAGAGTTTCTTGTCTCACCTTTTGTTCCCAGTGCTGATGACCAGACCCAGGCACTGGGCACACTATAATGTGTCACTGTTGTGGCAAAACAATGTTTTTATCACTTGCTAGATTTTCTTGTAGTTGATGAGAGGGCGGGAATAAAGCCAGACACATACTCAAAAGCTACGAACAGCCAGGCATGGTGACGTATGCTTGAAACCCTTGCTGTTCAGGAGGTTAAGGCAGGAGGATCACAAGTTCAAGACCAGCTTGGGCAACTCAGTGAGACCATGTCTCCAAATAAAATTTAAAAAGGTTAGGGTATATAGCTTAGCAGTAGAGTGCTTGCTAACCATACATAGCCCTGAGTTCAATCCCCAATACCGGAAAAAGAAAAAGTAATTAATGTTCAGATGTTGGATTGTTGCACTGATTGGCTAAGTTATTTAGTAAATGATAATAGCCTGATAGTATGCAAAAATCAAAATCTTGCCTCAGGAAAACTGCAAGTGACTACACAGGTTACTATATTATATGACGAACGTATATATGGTTCAGGTATTTCTAAGAAAAGTCAAAACTGCAGATAATGGATCCAAGAGGGGCTGGGGATGTAGCTCAGTGGGATAAGCGCCTGCCTGGCAAGCGCAGGGTCCTGAGTTCGATCCCCAGTACCGCAAAAAAAAAAAAAAAAAAGAATCCAAGAAAGTGAATGACCTAACTTAAAATCTACTACAGCAAATCCAGCCTGGTTATTGTTAAAATATCCTTTAGTATAGGTTAAATATCCCTAATTCAAAAATGTGAAATACTTCAAAATCCTAAAGTTTTTTTTAATCCCAGCATGATGCCATAAATGGAAAAATCTGCCACTGTAGTCATAGGAAAGGTTGCAATCAAAACACAGGTGCAGCTGAGCTTGGTGGCACACACCTGAAATCCCAGCACTTGGGAGGCTGCATAACAAGACCCTGTCTCAAGAAAGAAGTTTTAAAAGCCCACAGATACACTGATGCTAAACATGTAAACCATACTAAATACTGTGTAGGCTGTCAGGTCCAAATGGTAAGTGGTAGATGGTATTCAAAAATAATATTACCCAGGATTCAAAATCAGCACACAGAAATCAATAGCATTCCTGTATATCTATAATGAACCCACTGAGAAAGAAATTAGGGAACAATTCCATTCACAGTAGCTGCAAAAAAGAATGAAAAAAACTAGGAAGAAACCTAACCAAGGAGGTGAAAAAAACTCTATAATGAAAACTTAGAATTCTGAAGAAAGAAATTAAAGAGGATATTAGAAAATGGAAAGACATCCATGTTCCTGGAGAGGTAGAATTAATATTGTTTAAATGGCTATATTACCAAAAGTGATCTATGAATTTAATGCAAACAATATTCTTCATAGAACTAGGAAAAAACCCCTAAATTTTATATGGAAATAGAAAAGAGCCAGAGTAGCCAAAGTAATCCTTAACAACAACAGGGAAGCATCACAATTCCAGATTTCAAGTTATATTACAAAGATATAGTAATGAAAACAGCATGGTGCAGGACAAAATACACACATAGATCAGCGAAATAAAGCAAAAGACACAGAAACAGCCTCATCTACCTTCAGTTATCTGATTTTTTGACAAAAGGGAGCCAAACATATTTGCAGAAAAGTCGGCTTCTTTAACAAATCGTGCTGGGAAACTGTAGTTGGAAACATCCGTTCCTTTTTTTTTTTTTTTTTTTTTTCCGGGACCGGGATCAAACTCAGGGCCTTAGTGCTTAGCGGCAAGCACTTACCCCACTGAGCTGTACCTCCAGCCCTCGTGCTGGGAAACTGGATGCCCATATATAGACAATTGAAAGTAGGTCTGTCTCTCCCGTCCTGTACTAAAATCAAATAAAAATGGATCAAAGACTTATAAATGAAAACAGAAACTTTGAAACTGCTGGAAGGTGACAAAGAAAACACTATAAACCATAGGTATGTGCAAGAAGTTCCTGACCAGAACTCCAATAACATAGGAAATAATGTGAATAATCCACAAATTCAAACGCTTCTGCACAGCAAGGAAACAGCAACACAATGAAAAGACAACCCCCAGGATGGGAAACAGAAATATTGCTAACTACTCTTTTTATAGAGGCCTAGAATCTAGAACATATAAAGAACTTGAATCCCAAAAGGCAAATGACCCAATCAAAAAGTTGACAGATGAATGAAATAGATACTTCACAAAAGAAGAAATACAAATGGCCAATAAATACATGAAAAAAATGTTCATCATTTTTAGCCATTAGGGAAATGCAAAACAAAGTAACACTGAAGCTGGTCATATAAACCCAACACTCTGGGAGGCTGAGACAGGACAATTATAAATTCAAGCCTAACCTGAGCAAGTTAGGTGACTGTCTTAGCAAGACACTGTCCTAAAGTAATAAATTTTAAAAGGGCTAGGTGGGAGGAGCACCTCTGGGTCTGATATCAAGTACCACAAAAAACACCAAGATTCTGACTGCAGTCAGAATGCTATTAGCCAGAACACGGAAAACAACAAATGCTAGCAAAGATGTGGGAGGAAAGGAATCATACGTTTTTGGTGGCGATGTACACTAGTACAACCACTGTAGAAGTCAGTGTGGACATTCCTCAAAAAACTGAAAGATAGAAATTCCATCTGAACCAACTATACCTTTCCTCAGCAATTCTCCCCAGGGAATATCGCACTATCATGACACACGCACACTCACATTTATGGGAGCCCAGTTCACCGTACCTAAGCTCTGGAAATAACCTAGACACCCATCAGTAGATAAATGGATAAAGAAAATGTGGGGTTTACATGTAATGGAATATTACTTAGCCATAAAGGAAAATGAAATCATGTCATTTGCAGGAAAATTATTGGAACTTGAGACTATAATGTTACGTGAAATACATCAGACACAGGAAGTTAGATATCACAGGGTTTCTCTTCCATGAGAAATCTGGAATATAAATATATGAATAAAACAAAGGAGCAATGGTAAAAAAAAAAAAAAAACAAGAAGATTTTTTAGAAATAGGGAAGGGGATTAGGGAGAGGGAAGAGGGGAGAAGGGGGTGAAGGAATTGAAAACGATCACGGTATGTTACATGCATGTGGCAAGTCCCCAAAACAAATGCAGCTGTTATGTCCTGCAAGCCCTCACTAATAAAAATAGTAATATTAACATGCTGTGAGGTTCATAAACTGGGTTAATGGGAGATGACGCAGTACAGTCGGAGGAAGATGCAAAAGAAGCTAGAGAAAAGCTTTCTGGAAATCTTTAACAGGGTGTTTTGAATTAAGAGAACCCTGGCCTGGCCACGGTGCAGCAGATCTTGCCTAAAAAGCAGGGGCAAAGTACGAGGGGGAGAATTCCACCTTGAAGCACATCTAGAAAAGGATATTCAGAAAATAAAAGAGAAAGAAAAGGAGGCAGGCGAGTGATCATGTAGGGAAAATCCGCGGGTGCCACTGCCCCCAAAGTGTCTTTTATGACATCACTTCAACCTAAAACATATAATGTAAGAACTATGTGCAGACTGGGAGTGTAGCTCAGTGGAAAAACATGGCAGGACACTTGCCTGACGTGCGCAAGGCCCTGAGTTCAAGCCCTAGTACTATAAAAAAATTCATCCACAGATGTACTACTTTAAATAAATGTCTATTGCAACGATGCTAAGAGCTGTGATCCATTTTGACGTGAGTTGGGTGCATGGTGATAGACTTCAGTATTGCAATGATGAAATAAATAAAAATATTGACTACTATTATCTCTGACCAGTATGAATATGGTGTACATGAATCATAAAGGCACTTTGTGCTGAAGGTCTCATCCCCAAGAGATCTCATTGTATGTATGCAGATGTTCGTCATCTTGAAAAGCTATGGACTCCACAGCACTTCTGACCTAAGCTTTTCAGACAGGGGATACTCAGTCTGCAGCTTGCCTGCTATTTTCAAAACACTCACCCCTCAGACAGTCTTTCATTTAACTCTCTAGGCTGTTGAGAATTCTTGTCTGCTGTTTATCTCATTTATAGTTTTAAAATTCACAGGTGTAGCAGGCTTTGTGACTGTGGCATCCTATGGTCTTTACAAGTACAGAAGAGGTCAGAAAATGTCCATTCATCTGCTTCACACGCGAGTTGCTGCACAAGGATTTGTCGTAGGAGCTATGACTCTAGGTAACCTGCTTCCCTCGGATCTCATGCTCAGCTGTCCTTCGAGTGGTTTTATTTATCCTGTTTATTTCTAGAACGTGAATATTGTGTTAAGATGATATAATGGGAAGGGGAAGAAAAACTGATGTTCACTTGGTTGATCCTGCTGCTTAGTTATGGGCTTAATTTCTTAGCATTTTAAGTGAACAAAACCTACAAACTAACGAAGGCCCCAGGAGAGAACTGGAGGGATATGCTGATATGCTCAGTACTGAAAGAAGTCACAACAGTTCCTGCCCCATACAACTCTGTACCTCTGTATGTGCAGGGTTACATTTCCCAGCCTATTGCACAGCAGGTACAGTAGTGTAGCAGACAGAATAGTTTAACTGGGAAGGACATTTTCAGAGCCCACAAATCTCAACAGCCTTGTTTCCCTTTTATTCCAAGTTTGAGCAAAGGGTAAATCTGTGTTTGTTTGTTCATTTGGCTTGTGGTACTGGGGATTAAACCTAGAGCTTTATACTGAGCTACATCCCCAGTCCCTTTTTATTTATTTATTTTTTGGTCTTTTTGAGGCAGCATCCCATTATGCAGTTCAGGCTGGCCTTGAGCTCACTTTGCAGCCCAGACCGTCCTTGAACTTGCAATGATCTTCCTGCCTCAGCCTCACAAGTGCTGGGATTACAGCTGTATGCTACCAAGCTGGCCTCATTTACCATTTTACCTGGTCCATTATTCATTCTAAATATTGCATAGGATGTAGCAACCATCATTTGTATAACTAATTCTGTATCTGTGTTTGAGTGAATCTCCCAATGATGAAGGACACAGGTCACAATAGGACCTGTTACTTCAACTATGCCAAAGCTTCTGAAGACAATGACTTCTCACCCAAATAGTTGTGAATACATTTCTTTTTTCTTTCTTTTCTTTTTTTTTTTCTTTTTTTTTTGTGACAGGGTCTTGCTGTGCAGTTCAGGCTGGCCTTGAGCTCACTTTGTAGGCCTGGCTGGTCTCAAACTCTCAATGATCCTCCTGCCTCAGCCTCCCAAGTGCTGGGATTACAGGCATGCGCCACCATACCTGGCATGAATAAATTTCATATGTTCACAGTGTAGCACAATTTTACTAAGATGGCTTCAGAGCAAACTAACTACATAGTACACTTTTAAAAAGACATATTTATTCAGTCATGACCAGACTATTCCATGTAGCAATCAACAGCATAGGTGAAAAAATTACATTTAAAACCCTTTGTTGAAAAGCTTGACACTTCTATAGAACAGAAGCAAAACTAGCCTGTTACACAGTTAGTCATGAGGACTGCAAGTGTGAGCCCAGCCTGGGCCATGTAGTGGCCTTGAGTTTTTGCCTCTACACGGAAGTACTGTCAAAACTATGTCCTCTTTGTAGCAGCGAGGCCCTGCCGCTGCCGTGCCGGCTGAGTGCGCAACTCTATTGTGACCTGTGGCCTCCCTGGCACCCCTCCGGCCCTCCTCTCCTGCCAAGCTCTGTTTCCTGGCTCTTTGGACTCTCCGTGTGCTCAGGCTGGGCCAGCTGAGGAAGCGCGTCGCCAGGTTAAGGCTCTCTAGGAGACCCTGACAGCAGTGGGAGGAGAGGCCTTCGCAATGCTGCCTCCTGTCCACAGGCAGAGAAAGCCTCCTGTGCTTTGGAAACCCGCTCCTAGCCTCCAAATTCAGTGATGAGAGTGACATACAGAGAGACAGCGTCCTTCCATCTGGAACCACACACAGGCCTGGCCATGTCACAAGTCAGAAAGCGAAGAAGAAATTTCAGTGGGAGCCTCAGTGGCTCTTGATTGCAGGCCCGCGCCAACTAGGTGGGCTAACAGAAACACAAGTGCCCTGCCATGGCCTTCCCGGTGGCATCTGCCAGTGCCTTGGTTCTGCTCGGTCAGTCACAGCACAACGCCTCTTGTGTGCTGACTGGGGAGCAAAAGGCTAAGAATTCTGGGAAATGCAGCTGTAGCTTCGCCCAGTGGCCACAATGCACACTCAACACTGTCCAGCCCTTGTCTGCTTGGAATCCTCTTTTAGCCACACTTAGCTTCCAAATAAACAAGAGCAAAACCAGCCCTCTCCGTGTAATTTAAAAAATGCAAATTCTCTCCTAAAAGATGATACAAAGCCTCTCCACCCACCTCTGAGTGAGGCCGATTCCCACTGAACTGAATGGCATCCATTGGTTTTACTATAATAGCCTTTACCTCAGGATGGGAATTTTCTTTTCTTTTCTTTTTTTTTTTTTGGTATCAGAAATCGAACTCACGACCTTGCGCTTGCCAGACAGGTGCTATGCTGCTGAGCTATAGCCCCAGCCACTATGAGAATTGTAACAGGCTGAGTTTGTCTATGCAAAACATCACAGATTACCTGATTTTATACATCTCTACTTTGATTGGCACAGCACATGAATTCTACCCAAGTGGGACTTAGTGTCAATTCAGAACCAAAATTCCAAAATTCCCCATAAATTTAATTATATTCCCTTCCTTGGTGCATAGATACCCTGGTAGTCGGCTGCAAGTCCCTTTGGGAAAGACTAGAAAAGAATGTATAGTACATGTGTAAAAGCAAATGTATGTATTATGCCTGTAGATATTTTAGGGGACAGAGCCTGTGTAACTGTGTCTTGCCCTCAGGGGACCTGGCCCCCTTCTCACTCAAGGTACAATGAGACTGTGAAATGATTCAAATCTAGGAATTGGTCCAGGGGTCACAGATCTCTGTGGTGTAGATTCAAGTCAAACTTTACCTTCTGCTTACATGGTGCCCAGCACAGTCAGTGTTAGGGACACCACAATCAATTAGCTAATGCCAAAGATCTGGCATTTTGAGACAGGGTCTCCCTAAGTCACTACATTGCCCATGCTGGGCTCGAACTTGCAATCGTCCTGCCTCAGCTTCCCAGAGTGCTGGGATTACAGGTGTGTGCCCCACACCTGCTTCACACAGGTCTTTGGAAAAGAAAGATAAACTGAAATTTGCAAGGACAAGCTGAAACCCAAAACAGCAGGAGGAAACCTGACTCAGCCTCCCTCCCTTCATAGGAGACATGAACCTGGAACCCTGGGGCCAGACTGCAGCAGCTCCAGGACCCCTTGAAGCTGAGGAAGATCCAGAAAGATCTAAGCATGTGGACCTGGCTGCCAGCCAGCAACAGTGAGCTAAGGCAGAAGATAATGTATGTGGAAGCTACGACAGTGCCTGTTAGACTGGCAATTTAGAATGGTACCTACTTTGCGGAAAGGTCAGAACAATTATAAAGCTGTTGGGTAAACAGATGGTCAAACCATAAAGACAAGGTAGAAAAGGGTTATCCTAAAACCCAGAGTAGAGGTTAACTGTGGAAAAGAAGGCCGGGTGTATTGGCGTACTGCCTGTAATCCCAGCCCTCGGGAGGCTGAGGCAGGAGGATCTTTGTGAGCTCAAGACCAGCCTGGGCTACAAAGTGAGCTCAAGGCCAGCCTGACTGCATAGGGAGACCCTGCCTCAAAGAGACAAAAGAAAAGAAAAAAAAAAACTGTGGAAAAGAGAGGGGCTATGGTCAGCAAAAGAAATCTAGAAGGCTTCTAAGACGCCTGCAATTTCAGGTATCTACTCTAGGACTACTTGTTAATCTTGTCATTCAGTTTCTTTGTGCAATTCTCCACATGTTTCACCATGAAATACGAAGTAAAAAAGGAAGAGAAACAGCTGGGCATGGTGGCACACAGCCTATAATCCCAGCACTCAGAAAGCTGAGGTGGGAAGATTGCCACTAGTTTGAGGCCAGCCTAGGCTACATAGTGAGTTCAAGACCAGCCTGACTACTAAGAAAGACCTTATCTTAAAAAACAAAACAAAAACAAAATGCTTAAAGGTGTCTTACAAAGGAGAAGAAAAAGATAGTAAAAACCCCTTAGACTATGAATTAGATCGGAAAGAAGGCAGTGACTGAGCACTTGGTCACTAAGTGACAGGGAAAGGAAGGAAGAGGGAGAAAATCTGGTCCCCAAGTTCTCAGTTTGTACAGATGGAAGGTTTTGCCTTTCGCTAATACAGAGAATGAAGGTCAAAGAGCAGCCTTGGCGGGAGGATGAGCATTTATTAGGCAAAACAAGAATAGCCAGTGTTTAACGAGTACTTATGACGCGCAGCTACACTAACTGCTTTTTATATGATTATCTCATTTAACTTAAACATCTATTTTGACACCACCTGATATTGCCATATAATCCAATATCAACACTGCTGGAGCTGTGCCATCAGATCTCACAAGTTTAAGGACATGGGCCTGACAACACTGCCCACAACTCAGATGCCAGCCTAAGCTCTGGTATGATCCTGGGTGCTCGTGAATAACAAAAACACTGCTATTACTCCTGAAATTCTATGCATTTTAAAAGAATCTAGGACAAAGACCAGGGACTTAATTATTCATTTAATTGTGATGCTGCGGATGGAATCCAGGTCCTCATGGGTGCCGGGCACGTGCTCCCCACTGAGCTACATCCTCAGTGCAGACCAAGTCTTCATTGCACAACACAAATCTATCCTCTAAGGCAACTGCAGTCATACCATTTTACAGATAAAGTGGGGCCGGGGATATAGCTCAGGGGCACAAGTGCCTGTCTGGCCAGTGCAAGGTTCTGAGTTCGATTCCCTGTACCAAAAAAAAAAAGAAAAAAGCAAAAACACAGACAAGGTAAATGAGGCTTAAAGAGGAAAAGTCACAATCACACAGGAACTCTCCAGGCCGGACCTCTTAATTTTATACTACACTGATTAAAATACCCATGGAAGATGCCTCCAGATTAGTCACACACACCCAGGAGAAGAGATCCATGGGATATGGGAAGAAAATATCCTGCCATAAAAATGAAAAAGCTAGCCAGGCACAGTTCTCCAGGCCTTAGTCTGAGCTACTTTGGAGGCTGAGGCAGCAGGATTGCTTAAAACCAGAAATGCAAGGCCACTAAAACTAAATCTCTAAACAAAATAAAAATAAATATAAGAGAACAGTGTTACTAATATATACACCAGCCATAGTATATTTTAGTGTTTAAAAATTAATGTGCACTTCAGGTGGGCATGGTGATGAATGCTTGTAATCCCAGCAATCATGAGGCTGAGGCAGGAGGATTGCCTCGAATTCAAGACTCCCCTGAACTACATGGCAAGACCCTGTCTCAAAAAAAAAAAAATTAATGGGCAAGCGTGCTTAAGATATTACTTATGTACAACTTAAAAGTTTGAGTATTACCTACATATGCAATATAGCAATGCCATAGGTACAATTTGCCAGGACTTGGAGATGTGAGGGTAACTTAACGACCTTTTATCCTCTGTGTATTCTATGGAAACAGTAACCAGGAGTCTCAGAGAGAACTCACAAGCAAAGTGAAGGACCTGGTTTAAACAACGATAGAGAGCTGACGCCTTGCTCACTGCGACAGAATGGGGACAGGAAATGGGTATCAGTCATGGCTTACGTCTGTCAGAGTCTAAATCTGGCTCCATTTACTGAAACAGAAGCATCTCCTCTGTTCTCAGCTCACGCCCCCGGCCGCTTCTCTCAGCTTTGCCCTGGGACTTTGTGGAAGCCACAGACAACATCTCCCTAAACTCATAGCTAACTTACCCTATAGTTTGTAAATCCCTAGAAGGGAAACTAGACTTGTTCACTTTGGGCCTGGGGATATAGCTCAGTGGCACAAGTACCTCCTTGGTAAGCGGAAGGTCCTGAGTTCAATTCCAGGTACCAAAAAAAAAAAAAAGATTTATTCGCTTTCATTTTCCTGGTCCTAAGGACAAAGAGGCATTGAATAAATGTTTGTTGAATTGTATGACTGTTGTTTGTAATCTTAATATCTGGTCAAATGTGCTCACTTTCCTAACATGTCACCAATATTTTAAAACTCAAACTTCAGGGCAGTAACAGCATAAATTTAGAGTGGTGCTGATCTTACAGGACTACCAAGTGGTTTTGTGATTTATTTATTTGGGGGCCATTTGTGTGATCCAAGCCAAAACACAGTTGGAGAAGGCTCCTGTTTGTTTCTTTATTTTTAAATTGTGGGCTAATTCCAGAAAAATGCAAGTGAGAAAAAATTCACGGTTTGTACCCCATGGACATTCTACTGATGTACTTCCTTCTCTCTCTAGGTGTTCTCTGCTCTATGTATAAGGATTACGTTAGACCTCGATTCTTCGACGTGTCCAAAAAATGAAGCTGTGTGCTGGAAATAAGAAAGACAAGAGCCTTTTGAAAACTATTTAGTGTGAAGAATAAATTGTCATTATGTAGCAAATATACTGCAGAAGTATCAGATGGAATTCTTTGTATGTTAAGACTTAATGTTTTAAAAAGTTGATTTTCAAATCAATGATCATGGTCAACTCAGATATAAGATACGTCTTGTTGGTTTCTCTGTGATTTAAACCTCTCTCTTCCTCTGTGTGTGTGTGTGTGTGTGTGTGTGTGTGTGTGTGTGTCTGTGGTATCTTGAGCCCAGAGCCTAAAGAATACGAGGCAAGTATTCTACTATATACTAAGCTACATCCCCAGGCCCATGAGTAAATGTAAATCTTTACTTTTCTAGTGAGCAGCAGAAAATAGTCTATGCTGTGCTAAAGCAAGCTGAAAACTTGTTGATAGTTGTATAGCAGTTATTTATCTATGTCCATGTTAAATGTTATACTCTGTTCACCAATTAATTTTTATCAATGAAAAAGCAATTCAGGTTTCTTAAACTCTGTTTTAGAATGGATATGTACTACTGCATCATGGGAGAGTGGCCATGTTATAAAAGGGGGTTCATCATGTGGCCCTTTGCTCATGTAGAGTCTCAATTACCATGACCATAAAAGTTTAAAACTTAAATATTCCTGAATTCACTTTTCTACTTCTAGGAAGGATTCCTGGGAACTTATATGCAAATTGTGAATCATTTCCCCGAGATGTCCAAGAGTTTTCAGTCCAGATGTCCTATACTAAACATATATTCAATAGTGAATATACTTGTGGCCTCAAATGCCTGTGTTATGGTGCTTGGGTTCTAAAAAGTTAACTAGATTTTGTTACAATAAAATCTGTCTTGACTTAGACTTATTCTCAAAGACTCCAAGCCTAGTAAACAGTTTTCACTGAAAGCCAAGTGTGATGGCCCAGGCCCGTCATCTCAGCACTTTGAGAGACCAAGGAAGGAGGATCGTGAACTTGCACCCAGCCTGGGCTACTTTGTGACTTAGCAAGACCCTGTCTCAAAATTTTTAAAGGGGCTGGGGGCTGGGAATGTAGCTCAGCAAAAGGCCCAGTACCCGCCTCCCACACACACACAAGGAGTTTTCACCAAAATAAAGTGAATAATGTGGCATCTGTACTGCGAGATGGTTTATGAAAGGCGTTCTCTATAGTGGAGGCTACGCTGACAGGACCAGCCGTCCCAGCCGTCGGGGAGGGGAGAGATGTAGAGATATCTGAAAGCACGTCTGCCTTCTAGATCTCCGCTCAGTGTGCTGTGCATGGTGCACACGCTTCCCCACTGGCACAGGGTCGGTGACATTTTTAGGTTGTCACCTACCCCTATCTGAGGCTCCTCTAGTGCTGCCAGTGAGCGTTCTTATTTTGGTCAAGGCTGCCCTCTAGGAAATAGGCAATGAAGGAATCCAGGGGCTTTATTCCACGAGAGTAAATATTCAAGCATCAGGTTGTAATATGCTCCAAGAAGGTCAGGAAAATTGAGGACAGCTGGCATGGAAGTAAGACATCTGGGCATGGTGACTGCAGGGAAAAGGTATTTCTAGCCTGGCTACTGCAAAGAATCTACTTTCTCACTATACATTTAGTGTTAAAAACAGATTAACCATGCTTTACTAGAAGCTGGCTTTTCTTACACAACCCAGTAGGTTCCCCAATTTTGTAATCGTACCAGGAGAATGAAAGTAATATATTTATTGCTTGAAAGAAGAGCGGTTGTGCATGCAGACCCCTAAACTGTGCTTAAATAGGTTATGAATGTCACATTTGGAGAAAAATTAAGAAGTATGCACATTTTTACCAAAATATGAGAATCCTGCAGGAAGGCACTATAAACAGATACCATGTAATACCTATTTCCTGGGCAAAGCTTTCGGGTCTAATGTAATATACAGGGCTATTTTCATTGGCTAATGTGACTCCTGATGCCTTGCATGATAATTAAATTATTTCATAGAGCTGGATGTGGTTTTTTTTTTTTTTTTTGAGGGTCCAGAGGACTTAAACTCTGTGCAAGGCAAGCATTCTACCTCTGAACTCCATTCCTGGTCTTTTTTAAAAATTTTGAGACAGGGTCTCACTAAATTGCCAAGACTGGCCTCAAACTTTCAGTCTTCTGGCTCCAACTGTCTGAGAAGCTGTGATTACAGGTATGTGCCACCATACTCAGCAAGTAGGTGTCATTCAATGGTGTCCAAAGAGGTCCCCAAAGGGTACGCACGGGACAGACTATAGGTTCACTGCAGGTTCATCACAGAAAAAAAATTTTCAGAATGTATCAGAAAGAGTGAGGGGATTTATTAGGCAGAATCTGAAAAGTACACACTAAAGACAGAGACTGGCCCTCACGAAAGAGGTACATTGTGTTCTGGGGCTGGGTATGTTTACAGGGACTTTGAGGGTAGAAATCTGTAGAACTTATGGATCTATGAAAAGAAAGAATTCAAAGTTAGAGGTAACAGGTGACCGCTCTTGCCACAGGGGAGGGTGGTAGCCTACTCATACCTTGGGCGAGAGCCATCACGGTTTCTGGAGCGGGAGCCCGTCGTGGAGAAAGGCCCACTTTTCAGGGGAAAGGGGATGTTCTGTTCACGAGTGGAGATGGTCTATTCACAGACCGTCTAAAAGGGAAACGGTCCAGGCTCACTACGTCTTTAAGAGCCTCGGGAATTTTTGACTGGGTTTGTGCCCTGAATCTGTAGATTTTACTAAAAGTACACTTTTAAAATTACGACTTTTCTGGTCTCCTTTCTACCTATCATAATTTTCCTATCCCGCCCCAGTGGGCACTTTTGACTGTGTACAGACCTTTGGGAGTGCTGCCCCCGGCACTCCGAGGGAGAAGCCACGAACCAGGACTCTGGAAGGCAGCTCCAAAAACGGGAAGTCCTTCAGTGCGACTCCTATACTGTTCTCACCAAGATCATTTACCTGCTCGGGTGAACGACACTTGACCCGAAAGAACCCCCAACCCCCAAACCTCAGGCTCCACACTAAGCGGCAGAAGCGAGAGCAGCAGCCCCTTGCTGAAGACGCCCGATTCCTCTGACTCCAGAGCGCCACCGTCTGGTCTCCCAGTGGATCCCTCTGAGGCGTAGCCCCAGTTGCACCTTGCTGATAGCACTTTGCACCACAATGACGTCCCCTGCTTGCAGAGAGCGAGAGAAAAGTCGAGCTGTGTAAAAATCGGTTGCCATGGCTCCTCAGATTACTTTGGAAACCATGTTGGGTGTGAAGAGGTGCATCGGAAAAGCAAGGCTCTGGGGCTGCGGCTGTAGCTCAGAGGTAGAGCCCTTAACTGGCAGGGGAGAGGTCCGGGGCTCCGTCCCCTGCACAGGAGAGAGGGAGGGAAAGGGGGAGAAAAAGAGAGGAAAAGTACGCCTTTCGGGACAGGTGGCTTTAGGAATAATAGCCACCGTTTCGGCCTTCTCTCTCCACCCCTAGCGTCTCATAAGAACACCGTTTCTCTCACTGTCCCCACCCTGCAGAGGAGCACGGTGAGTTTTACCACTGCAGGGTCCACACTCTTAGAAAGCTCTGTGCTCACATGAAGGACTCCCCAGAAAATCCCGGCAAGCCCTCAGTCTCTGAGGGGAACCTTCAGAAGGCGGTTAGTAATCACCAGCCACAGGCAAGTTTTATAATTTTTCATTTTTCATATTGATTATAATTTCTCACCCCTCAATTTGCATAGAGGTATTTGTTTTTGTATTACACCAGTGGCTGAACCCAGGGAGTGCTGAACTACATTCCTAGCCATTTTTATTTTTCTGCTTTTTTTTTAGTGTTTCACAATTCTTTAATTTTTTTGCAATAGAATCATGAAGCAGTGAACATTTAATGTCCTTTAAGAAAAGGGAACTTTTTTTTTCTTTTCGGATATTTTTGAGACGGGGTCTCCCTCCTATATAATTTAGACAGGCCTTGAAATTACAATGTAGCCCAGGATATCCTCAAACTCATGGCAATCCTCCTGCCTCAGCCCTCTGAGTGCTAAGACTACAGGCATGTGTCACCAATGCCTAACTCCTTTTCCAGAAACAGACTGGTTTAGACTGGCTTTGAATTTGTGATCCTGCTGACTCAGCCTCTCTGGTAGCCGGGATTACAGTACAGGTATGTGCTGTACCACCATGCTGGCTTCCACTGAGAAATTTAAAGTGGAAACAAGCACAGTGGTGAACCTATGGCACGCATGCCACAGTGGGCTGTTTGTATCACTGAAAGCTCCAAAAGGCTTGCTATCACTGAGAAGAATCCTGAATTAGGCTAATACTTGTGACTGTGTTCACACAGGAAGCTGCAGAACCACCCTGGCTCTCTGCTGGCTACCTGCAGCTGGAAGACAGACCAGACCAGTGTTTACTTACTTGTGGATTCTTCCATCAGCAGGACTTGAGGAATGCTTGCCATATGGCTGTAATTCAGGCTTCTCAAAAAAATGTCAAAATCCTGAGAAGTAGATGTCTTTTAATTTTATATAGTCTGTGGATGAAACTACCCTAATTGAGATTTTTTATAATTAAAATAATGGAGAGTATACAAAAGTATTTCTCAGCCTTTTAAAAATCTTCCAATCAACAAAACTTGCCTACCTATAGCTACCATACCTGTAGTTTGCATTATGAAAAATATATTGCATTTTCCAATTTTTAAAAACCATAACCTGGGGCCAGGGATATAGCTCAGCAGTACAGTTGCCTGCCTGGCAAGCACAAGGTCCTGAGTTCGATTCCCAAGACCAAAACAAAACAAAACACCATAACCTGGTTAAGAATCATGCATAGAATCTAGGCACAGTGGTGCACGCTTGTAATCCCAGCACTTGGGACGGTGAAACAGGAGAATCAAGAATCTGAGGCCAGCTTGGGCTACACAGTGAGATCCCATGTACAAAAAAAAAATCATGCATAGAGATTCCTTCCTTGGGTGGCAGCAAACATTGGCTTTTCAGAGATTCTCACTTAAGCCAATTCTTAGGTTAGATGATAAAGAAGAAGAAGGAGGAGGAGGAGGAGGAGGAGGAAGGGGTAGGGGGAAGAGGGAGAAGACGAGGGAAGAGGAGGAAGAAGAGGAGAAGAAAGCTTCCATCATTCAAATATTCATATGATGAAGTCTTTCCAAACCAGCAGTTGAGTCCTAAATGCATGCCGTCCAATGGCACAAACTTGTGACTGTGTTCACACAGGAAGCTGCAGAACCACACCGGCTCTCTGCTGGCTACCTGCAGCTGGAAGACAGACTAGACCAGTGTTTACTTACTTGTGGATTCTTCCATCAGCAGGACTTGAGGAATGCTTGCCATGTGGCTGTGATTCAGGCTTCTCAAAAAAAAAAAAATGTAAAAAATTGCAAAATCCTGCCATAGTTCAGGCTAAAAGTTGATGCCCAGGGAAACTACCGACAGGAGCACTTTGAGTCCTGCCGAAAGCCTGTCGGGAAGGGAAGCAGGTCACAGGGTGCCAGCACCCACATAACAGCAGGATTCTATCTGCCTCCTGTCAGTGTTTGCCAAGAGACCTGAACTTCACGGTTAATCTTAAAGGCAGGGAGGAGAAGCGCTTAGAGAAAAAGGCTGATGCCCAAGGGGCCTACCAAGTCCGCTTTGCTGCACACATTAAATGGCTCTGTTCTCCACATTTCCAGTTCATCCTTACAATCTCCAACTAGACACACACCTTTGTTCTTCGGAAGCTGATATACATCACCGCAAGTGGCTCTGGGATGATGAGAAACTTTACATGTAAAGTGCTACTGGAAAACCAGGTCCTAACATCAGGAAATCAGAGACACCCCCACCCCTGATGTCTCTGCGAAAAGGTTTCAGAG
>PVLD010005745.1:0-108440 GCA_004027595.1 Dinomys branickii
TTTCTCCACAGCCTCTCCAGCATTTGTTATTGGATGACTTTTTCATACTGGCCAGTCTTACTGGGGTGAGATGAAATCTCGATGTTGTTTTTATTTGCATTTCTCGAATGACTAAGGATGTGGAACATTTTCTCATATATTTATTTGCCATTTGTATTTCTTTATCTGAGAAGTGTGTATTCATCTCAGATGCCCATTTTTGGATTGGATCTTTGAATTTGGACAGGTACATGTTTTTTAGTTCTTTGTATGTTCTATATAGAAGTCCTTTGTCTGAGGGACAGCCAGCTAGGATTTTTTGGGATGGGTATTTTAAATGCATATTATATCAAGTATTGCTGACAATATGGAGGAACTGGAACTTTTGTGCATTGCTTACAGGAGTGTAAAATGGTACAGTTGTTGTGGAAAATAGTTTGCTGGTTTCTCAAAAATTTAAACATGGAATTCCCATATTATCCAGGAATTTCACTTCTACCTATATAGATAATGTAGCTAAAAACAGGGACATGATAGATACTTATACCACCATAGCCAAAAGATAACATTGTAGATATCCATCAACATGAATGGATAAACAAAATATGGTGTATTGATACAATGGCATATTAGCCTATTAAAAGGAATAATATTCTCATATATGCTTACATGGACTTAGCTTGATGTGACTTGAGTCATAAGTGCCATGGCTGCACAAGAGAATCCTGGTAAGTTCTTGCTGCATAGTTTCTTGGCAAATTATAAACGGGTAAAATCATTAGAGTGGTATGTGGAAGCCTTACAAGTAGACCCTGGTGCCACTTATGTACCTAATGCTTTGAAATTAGCTTAAGATAAACCAGGTACATTTCAGGTAGGATAAAGTCACTTTTTTCCTTTTTAAAAATTACTATAATCTTAGTGTGTATTGATTGTATAAGTTAATGGGTTTCATTGTTACATTTACACACACATATCATTGCTAGAGAGGGAAGAAGGAAGGGGGACATGGAATCACTTTTGTTCATATATATATATATATATATATATATATATATATAAACTCAAGTCGAGGGATCCAACTGGTCTTACTGGCATCCAGGAGCACACTCTATCATTAAGTTCCCCAATAAATTGTGCTCTGCACAATCATAGATCTGTCTGCCTTTTTCTTTGGTTTCATGATACCTTTGGGGCAGGTTATACACTAGGGGCAGATTGTTCTGGAGCAGCAATATGGATGAACCTTGAAAAGATCATTCCATAAATATAGACACATAAGCCAATGGAACAGAATACAAGACCCAGGAATAAATCCAGGCATCTTCAGCCACCTGATTCTCAACCAAGGTGACAGAAACATACATTGCAAAAAAGATAGCCTCTTCAACAATGGGGCTGGGGAAATGCGATATCCTTGTGCATAAGATTGAAACTAGACCTCTGTCTCTAAGCTTGTCCTAAAATTAACTCAAAATGGGTCAAAGGTCTAAAATGTAAGGCCTAAAGCTGTGAAACTACTAGAAAGAAACACAGGGGAAACACTTCAAGATGTTGGCGTTGGCAATGATTCTGGATGGATCCCAGTCACTCAAGAAATAAAAACAAGAGTTAACAAATGGATTATATCAAATTAGAAATCTTCTGTACGGCTAAGGAAGCAATCAGTGGAGTAAAGAGACAACTGACAGAATGGGAGAAAATGGCTTGAAGTTCCTCGGCAGGGAAAAACAAATAGAGTCATGTTTCCAGATTCTGCTATGGTTTGATTTATTTATCTAAAATTCTCCACACCCAATATCTGAGGGAGACCTTATTTGGTGATAACATCTTTCAGCTGTTCATCAGACAGGATTAATATCTAGAGCATGTAAAGAATTTTTTTGAAAAAGAAAACAAGTAATCCAATAAAAATGGGCAAATGATTCAAACATATACTTCTCAAGAAAAGTAAAAGTGGTCAGTATGTATACGAAAAATTCTTGGCATGTTTAGCTACTAGGAAAACGCAAATCAAGCTGCACCGGGGTTTCAACTCACCTCAATCAGAATGGAAAAGAAATGACAAATGTTGACAAGGATATAGAGAAAAAGATACCCTGCTACGTTTTTGTCAGGAATAGAATGAGGACAGTCTCTAGGAAAAGTAGTATGTGAAAATTCCTCAAGAAAGTAAAAATCGAACTACCATATGACCCAGCTGTATCACTCTGGGAATATATCAGAAGGAAAAGTTAGCACACAAGAGAGCTATGTACACACCCATGTTTATAGAGGCAGTACCCCATCCAACAGGCAAAGCACAGACTCAGCCTAGATCAGTGGTGGCCGATCTTTTAGAGCTTTTGATGATAGCAGACCACTTGCTGCTGCACATATGGCATAGGCTCACCAGAGGCTCACCTTGATGCCTGTCAGCAGATGAATGAATAAAGAAAATATAGCATCTATCTATCGTCTATCTATCTACCTATGTAGTGGAGTATTATTTATCCAGAAAAAAATGGAATTCTCTCATTTTCAGGAAATGGATAAAACTGAAATCATCACGTTGAACAAAAAAATCAGACACAGAAAGACAAATATTGTACATTTTGTCTCATAGGCAAAACTCCCAATCAGTCAGTCATTCAGTCCTGAAAGTAGGAGAGACTACTAGGGCCTGGGAATGGGACCTTGAAAGATGTATCAGGGAGGGTGAGAGTGGGTAGAAGAGAGGGCGGACATGACTGATGCATGATATGTATATGTATGGAAAGCTCTCAACAAAACCTATTAACTTGCACAATAAATGGATGTTAAAAACAAAACCAAAAACATTTATGCAAAGTGAAAGAAGCCAGACACAAAAAAGACACATATTATATGGTTTCATTTATATTTGTTACCTGCAATGGGAAAATACATGGAGACAGAAAGTAGGAAGAAGCTGGCAGGGTTTGGGGGGAGGGGATGGGGAATTACTGCACTATATAGGTATAGATTATATGTTTGGGGTGGTGATAAATTTCTGGGAGTGGATAGTGGTGATGGTTATATAACATAAGAATGTACTTAATGCTACTTAATTATATGCTTAAATTTTTAAATGTTAAATTTTATGTTATGTGTATTTCATGACAATAAAATAAATAAAATATAAGCATAAATAAAAGAGATATAACTAACTGTCCCTCGGGCAAAGGACTTCTATCTAAAACATAGAAAGAATTTAAAAAATAAGGCCGCCCAAACTGAAAGATGTAATCCAAAAATGGTCATCTGAGATGAAGACACACTTCTCAGATGAAGAGATAAATGGCAAAAAGATGTATTTAAAAAATATTGAACTGCATTGGTCATTCTAGAAATGCAAGTTAAAACAACACTGAGATTCCATCTTACCCCCAGAAAGAATGGCTATCAAATCAACCAACAACAAATGCTGAAGGGGCTGTGGGGAAAAAGGAACCTTTTCCATTGCTGATGAGAGTGTAGACTGGTACAGTCACTGTGGAAATCAGTGTGGAGATTCCTTAGCAAACTAGGATTAGAGGCCCCATTCGATCCAGCTATTCCCCTTGTGGGTATTTTCCCAGAAGAAATGAAAACATACCACAGCAATATATGTGCACCCATGTTTATAGCTGCACAATTTGTCATAGCTAAACCTTGGAGACAACCCAAATACCCAACAACTGTGGAATGGATAAAAAAGGTATGGTACTTTTATACAGTGGCGTACTACTCAGCTATAAAGAAAGATAATCTTGAGACTTTTATAGGCAAATGGATGCAACTAGAGACCATACTCATAAGTGAAATAAATCAGACCCACATGTATAAACACTGTATTGTCTCCCTAGTGTAAGAAACTGAAAGAATAAATAAGACCCAAAAGGTACAATAGGTATTGTGAAAGGGAAAGAAGCTGCTCAAAAGGAATGAATAACTGGGAAGGGGGAAAAGAGAAAAGAAGGAAGGGGAAAAAAGATATGTATATATACACAAGATAGCTAAGGTAATTGTACTACTAATTTCTACTAGTTCATTGAAAGGAGCAGTTAGTGCTTATATTGTTTCATCAATCTTGCATGCCTGTACTTGGTGATCTGAGCAATTACTTTGAAGATAACAGTATTTAGTATTATAATCATTGTTAATTTTCTATCATCTTGTTATGCAATTCTGTATCATTTTTATTGGTGTTTTGTTTTTTGTCTGGAGCCCATGTGGGAACTAGTCCAGCTGGAAGAGCCCTTCGCGGTAGCACATGACCTGTCCAGGCTGAAGGAGACAGCTACAACCCAGAATGGGCAAAGCATGTTAGCCCCAGGCTCCACTTTAGGGACGATTCAGTCCATTTCATTTTTATAGGCCAAATTCACATTTATTCACCTTCTTTTATGTAGTTGTTTTTATAGCACATAGGAAGGACACCACACATGCTGAACTATTCGCCAGAGAGAAAGGGTAAGTAGAGAGAACAGTTGCATCTCAGAATAATTTTTTTCTTGTATGTTTAATGGCTGCAGATCACTGAGATTGAAGCAAGATGATTTCATTGCTCCTTGTGCTTTGGAGTTTGCTGAGATTCTGTGGACCTGTCTGCGTTAGCATCACTTTGAAGCACAGTCCTCATTGTGTCTAAGCTGCGACAGTTGTGACAGTGGAGCTAGGTCCCTGATGGCCTCTTAACTACCTTCTTGGTAGGAATCAAGGGATTCCTTGGCCCTCAGCTATTTGGTTCAGGGTGTTATTGCTAAATGTATTCTGATACGAAAGGAAAAAACCCACATTTTTTCTGGAAATCCAAGGAACATGGTTGAAGTGGAGTGACTGTCCCAAGGAGTTTTTTGAGCATTTCACACTGTTGAGTTACACTGAGGGACATATGACAGGTGATATTTTAAAACTGCAGAACTGGGCACTACCCACTTAACAGTTTCCTCTGAGCATCACTCAGGCAGCACATTTTTTATGTACTGGCTATCCTGAGTATCGCCTGGGCAGGTGTCATTTCAATCAGTTGATTCTTATAGTGAATAAATTTAATAAAATTACCATTTTATACTTCCCACTATCTTGTAGAAATGAACAAAAAGCCATTTTTGGTCATCCTATATTTAAATAATTGGACTGTTAAGTAGTTAAAGACCTGATTACTGAGAAGTTCCTAGTTGATTCAAAAATTTAGCCTCCCTTTAGAGAGTACTATATTGATAATTTTAAATGTCAAAGTGTTATTTGTGTGGGGGGGGCAGTTTTTCAGATTTTAAAGCTGAGTTTTATTAGGGAGACAAAGACATTTTATTAGTTATTGTTATGAACCGAACATGTCTTCCTCCCTAATTCATATGTGGATGTCTTAATCCTCAGTGTCACGTATATGGAGGCGGGCCCTTTGGGAGGCAGTTAGGTTTAGATGAAGTCATCAGTGCGTTTAGATGAAGTCATCAGTGCAGCTTTCATTACTGCCATTATAAGGAGAGAAAAAGAGATCAGAGCATCTTCTCTCTCTGCTATTTGTGGATGCAGTGCAAAGGTGGCCATCTAAACCAGACATGGAATCTTCTGACACTTTGAGCTTGGACCCTCAGCCTCCAGAACAGTGGGAAACAATTGTTTGCTGTATTTTAAGCTATATATTTTGTCCTAGCAGGCTGAACTAAGGCATACAGAAGCTTGGCATTCCATTCAATCAGAGGGTATTTCAAAGGATAATTTTGCCCATGTTTTATAACTCAGGAAATTGATGGGATCTGATGTGTGGCTTTCTACCATGAAGTTGTGCGAATAAGATCGAGCCTTGATCCCATGAAATACTTCCTTTAAGACTAGAGCTGACAGCTACATCCAGGGAGTTGCTAACACTTAGATGTGGAGACTCTTATTATCAGGAAGGCTGTGCTTACTTGTACTGTTTGGGGAAGCATAAACTCGGAGTAATTACTCCCTCTCCAGTTCCACTTGACAGGAAAGGTGCCTAATTATCGTTAATTCCTTTGGTGTGTGCACTGTGGCACTAGAGCAGTGACGCGCATGTTGAGAATTAATCTGAATGTAATGTGTACCATTTAGCGTTTTACAATTTCTTCTTTCAAAACTAGAAGCCCCAGAGTACACTTTCCATGCAACTGCATAACATGGACAAGCAAATGTGAATAGGGGCTGGAAGTTTCCACAGACCAAATCTGTATACTATTCTGCAACTCAGAGAAACTCCCATGTGCATCCTCAGAGCTGCATGTTCCCATCTTCAGGAACGAAGACAAGAAGAGACAGGAAGGAGGAAACTGACACTGGGGCATGTGCAGGCAGACAGGAGTGCCTGCTAACCAGCCTCGCTTGGCTTTTCTTACCAGCATTGTGGTGTCTGTGATTGATCTCACCTGGTGCAAATGACACACTGGGCCAACTAGCAAGTGTAAATGAAACGAATATGATAATGACTGTCTGCAAGTCCTTTTAGGAAACCACACAAACATGAACATTGAACATACTCTTTCATAAAACAATCTGGAAACAAGTCATGAGTCATTTGCATGAGCAATTTTATCAACTGTGAGGTTTGTTCCCATACATACATCTGATAAACCATTATTTGCATCATTTCTTTGTTTTTAATTATCCTTGTTTGATTTTATTTTTAAATTTTGTTTTTGTATTTTAAAATTTTATTGGTACATTTGGATATACGTGGTGATCACATTCATCACTGGAAATTTGGGCCTGTACATGATATAACTGGCTCTCTTTCACTTATTCCCCTCCTCTTCTTTCAACCCCTCTCCCCTCCTTATTTACAAAAGCTCTGTTTCCACCATTTTCTTCTCCTCTCTTTGTTTTCTGTTCTTCCCTTTCCCCCCCCACTTCCTAGTTTGAAGATTTTCTTACCATTTCCCAATATCCATTATACATTTTTGTCCTTATTTACATTTCCAGTTTCTTACACCGGAGAAACAATGCAGTATTTACACGTGTGTCTGATTTATTTCACTTAAGACTATGATCTCAAGATCCATCCATTTAGTTATAAATATCTCCAGTTTATCCTTCTTTATGGCTTAGTAGTACTCCTTTCTATTAAAAAAAACTCTACATTTTTATCCATTGATTGGTTGATGGGTATTTTGGCCATTTCCGAGACTTAGCTATTACAGATTTAATTGCTCCATGACTTGTTTCCCATAATAGAAAGGTAGAGGGGCAGACACTTTGAAGGTTAGGCCCACTAGCACTCAGAGGGGAACAAACCCTTCAGACTCCATCAGGCAGCTTCTTCAGATCGCCCTTCTCAATGTTACCCCAGTGCCTTTGCACATGCTTGTTTCCTAAACAGCCCTATCCTAATTGTGCATACTTAGGGGATCCTGCTTTTTCTCTACTTATCTCCTCAGCGAAGACTTCCTTGCTCTCCTCAGACATCTATTAATTCAGAGAGTGTTTGAAATTATATACCAGTAATAGCTACTTTCTAGGCTAGATATTAAGAATGCCATGCGGAATGTAGCTGAATTATAAACATGAAACTTAGAGTTCCTGGAAATTAGAGTTTAGGAAAGGTGTAAAACAAAAAGTAAATAAATAACATGAACAATTTAATACAGTGACTGCAGTATAAAGGTACCAATATTAAGCTGGACAGTGATAGAGTAACTTGTGGTTTAGAGGGGTCTCTTGGAAGTGGAACCTGCAGTCTGACCTTTGGAGAATTAGGAGGAGCTATCTTTCCCTGTGTTCAGTTAAGGGTGCATCAGATCCTAGGAAAGCAAAATGAAGCTCAGTGAGTTCCAGAAACAACAGGAGGCCTATAGGACAGGGGAAAGCATGGATTAAAGGCTCCCAGTCTGCATCCTCAAATGTTTTGTGCACACTTCTAATATGAGGCAATGTCACTGTTCCCTGCATTGGGTGTTCGGATGCCTGTCTTCCTATTCTAATCTGGCATCTCTAGCACTTGATTCCTTGCTGGGCATGTGGTAGAAATATAGCACATGTTGCTGAGTGGAGAAATCAGTGACTCCAACATGTTATTTGTCTTGATTACTCATTAAAGCCTCCTCCTTAGGTGTTATTTGTGCACAGTGCAGTGGGCTTTGTAGGTTCTCCTGGTTATGGTGTCAAGGAGCTCCAATGTCTGTTTTGGACTGCTGGGATCTTCTTTGGTATGTTTACTAGGACCAGAGTTGCCCAGACTCTCATCTGTATATCTTGATTTTGCCACCTGCCATCTTTGCAGTGGATAACTCTGCTTGGAAGACTTTGCAGTGACTTTGGCTGAATGTATTAAAGGAACCCCAGTGACAGCCATGTAGGCAAGTGGCTATTCCATGTAGGAGATCATCCTATGCAGCCTTCTCATTACACAAGGATCTCAGGGGTACAGTAACTTATCCACAGCCACACATTAGGCAATAGCAAAATTTAGCCTAGCAACTGTGTCTAGGTCCTGTGTCTCCAGGGATTGCCATTTCTACTTTACACCTGATCCCCTATTAAGCTTCAACAATCAGAGTCTCCTTCCAAATACAAAGTAGTGAGAATGGGGAATAGAGCTCGGACCTGGAATCAGGCTTCCTAGATCCCAACTTTACAACTTATGCTTGGCTGCAACATTGAAAAAATTTCCCTATCTTCAAAATGGGGTAGGTTGTAACCCTGATCTCCAGCAGGTTCAAAGTCTTTACTTCACCAAGAAGACTGTCGCCATAAAAAGAAATTCCTGAGAGCCTCGGACAGCATCGGGGCCTTGGGACCCACTCCCCACACCCCCCCTTGGTGGGAGCTGAGCTGAACCTTGGGCAGCTTTGGGAATGATGATGAGCCAGCCCTGCTCCTGCCCTACCAGCTTGGGAGTCAGGCAGAGCCCCAGACAACCTCAGGGGCCTTGGGTGCAATGCCCTGCCCCCACCCGACACACTCAGGGGAGTCAAGCTGAACCTCAGACAGCTTCAGCAATTTCAGGGACTGTGTGCTCACCCCCTACCCCACTGGCATGGGAACCAGGCTGGGTTCCAGGCAATGTCTGGAGCTTCAGTGATCATGATCTACCCACTACTACACCCTTGTGGAGACAGGGCTGAAACTCGGAGAGATTTGGGAAGCCCTGCGTGGAAGTGAAGATGAGCCCTGGACTGCTGTGGGCGCATTGGGGTTATACCCTGCCCCCACACACAATCAAGGGAGCAACAATGAACACCAGGGACCTTTGGGTCCTTGCTCTGCCATTCTGACATCATCCTGGGAGTAAGGCTGAGCTCCAGGGAACATCAGCATCTCTGAAAATGACAAAACAAAGGAGCAAAATGTAATTGCAGGCCTTCACCCCACCCAGAACCTGATATCCAGGAGATAGCAACACAGAAGAGCTTAGAAGTCATACACCTGAAATTTCTGAAATGATAGCAGCTAAAGAAAAGAATTAATGCTATCAAGCCATAGAAAACATCAGATGAGAAATCATCTCTGAGGTTAAAAAAAATGACAACAATAATGAAAGAATTGCTTAGTACATCTAAAGAAGACATAGAAAGAAAATAGAGGACCATAGAAAATGCATGGAAATCTTGAAAGAACAATATAGGAAAGAACTAGAATACATGAAACAGATTCAAACATACTCAGGAAATTAAAAATTCCATCAAAAACTAGCAAAACCATATCAATGAAACTGAAGATAAACTTTCAGATCTTCAAGACAGCATTGCCACTAAAAAACATGAAAGGAAGGATCTCTTAAAAACAAGGACCCAGAAAATAACAATGCAACAACTGCAAGACAAAGCAAAGGAAAACAATGTAAGATTAATGGATACCAACAAAATAGCAGATATCGACATAAATGCCATACAAAGACTATTTGTAGAAATAATAGTAGAAAATTTTCCAGGCATGGAAAAAGAATCAGACATACGTATCAGTGAAGCATATAGAACTCCAATTAACCATAACCAAAATAAATCTATACCCAGACATATAGTGATCAAGATCCCAGAAACTCCACAAAAGATCAGAATATTAAAAGCTGTTAGAGAAAAGAAACAGAACACTTATAAAGGAAAGTCCATCAGACTCACAGCAGATTTCTCAACACAAACCACCAAGTCAAGAAGAGCTTGGAGTGAAGTATTTCAGGTACTGCAAGAAAACAACTTCCAACCCAGATTGAGGTACCCTGCAAAACTATCTTTTAAATTTAATGGAGAAATAAAATATTTCCATGATAAAGAACAACTGAAGAAATTCATGAACACCAAATGAATCCTACAAAGAGTACTACAAGATACTCTACAAAGAGATAAAACAGATCACAACTTTAAGAACAACAACAGAACAGAACCATGAAGCAGAGAATGCAATTAAACAGACAGAAAAAGGGGGACCAAGCAGCAGGAAAATAACATGACAAAGATAAGGCAATGTATACCAGTTATAACCATCAATGTAAACAGTCTCAATGCACCAGTCAAAAGAAGGAGACAGGCAGAGTGGAGCAAGAAACAAAATCCAGGGGCTGGGGATATAGCTCAGTGGAACAAGCACTTGCCTAGCAAGCACAGGGTCCTGAGTTCGATCCCCAGTACTGCAAAAAAAAAAAAAAGAAAAAAGAAAAAAGAAACAAAATCCAACATTATGCTGTTGTAAGAAACACATTTAACTCAAAAGGAAATTCATAGACTGAAAATCAAAGGATGGAAAACTATACTTGATGGGACAGGTACCCAGAAAAAAGCATGTGTAGCTATTCTGTTTGAGGACAATGTGAACTTCAAGCCAAGAACAATTAAAAGAGATAAAGAAGGTCACTACATACTTGTGAGGGGAAAACTTCAAGAGGAAGAGGTAACAATCATAAACATCTACGCACAAAAACGGGAGATACAACTATATAAGACAAATTTTAACAGACATGAAAAATGAAATAAACAGCAACACAATCATAACAGGGCATTTAATACACCATTGTCACAAAGAAATAGATCAACTAGAGAAATAATCATCAAAGAAATAACAGAACTTAACCAAACTTGTGAACAAGTGAACTTAGTAGATCTTTACAGAGTGTTCCACCCAACAGCATCAGAATACACATTCTTTTCAGCTGCACAAGGGATGTTCTCTAAAATAGACCATATGCTAGCACATAGAACATGCTTAAGGAAATGCAAAGGAGTTGAAATTACCTCATGCATACTATGGGACCATAGTGCAATGAAGTTGGAAATGAATGGCAAAGCAAATTGCAAGAAATCCACAAACACCTGGAAATTAAGCAACACCCTCCTGAACAATCAATGGGTCACAGATGAAATCAAAGAAGAAATTAAACACTATATACAATGAAACGAAAATGTAGGTACAACTTACAGGAGCCTGTGGAATGAAATGAAAGCAGTCCTCAGAGGGAAATTTATAGCATTGAATTCCCACCCCAGGAAAACAGAACAGGGACAAATAAACAATTTTATGCTGCACCTCAAGCTTCTAGAAAAAGAAGAGTAAGTCAAGCCCAAATAAAAAAAAAAAGGCAAGAAATTATAAATCTCAGGGCATAATTAATGCAATAGAGACTAAAAAAAACCAAAGAATTAATGAATCAAAGAGTTGGTTCTTTGAAAAAAATATATAAAATTGATAAACCCCTGGCCAACTTTATCAAAAAAAGGGAAGAAAAAACTGGAACACATGCAATAACAAATGAAAGATTTGAAATCACTACAGATCCTGTAGAAATTCAGAAGATCATTAATACCTACTTTGAAAATCTGTACTCTCATAGGATGGAATACACAGAGAAAATGGATAGATTTCTAGGAAAGCTGAATAAAGAAGATATAAAAATCTTGAATAACTTTATATCAGCCAGCAAAATTGAGAATGCAATAAAAAACTTGCCAATGAAGAAAAGCCTAAGCCCTGATGGATTCACAGCTCAATTTTACAAGAAATTTAGAGAAGATTGAATGCCAATTCTTCTTAAACTGTTAATGAAATTGAAAGGGAAGGAATTCTCCCCAACTCATTCCTAGAGGCGAGTGCTATCCTAACATTAAAACTAGAGAAAGACCCAACCAAAAAAGATAACTACACGCCAATCTCTCTAATGAATATAGGCGCAAAAATTATCAATAAAATACTAGCAAACAGAATGCAACAAATCATCAAGAAGATTATACACCATGGCCAAGTGTGGTTCACTCCAGGAATGGTTCAATATGTGCAAATCAGTTCATGTAATATACCATATCAATAGAGCCAAAGACAAAAATCACAATGTCATCTATCTCAACTGATTCAGGAAAAGCTGTTGATAAAGTCCAACACTCATTCATGATAAAAACCCTTACAGAAAATAGGAATAGATGGTCTTTACCTCAATGTGATAAAAGCCATCTATGACAAACCGACAAGTAACATCATTCTAAATGGTCCAAAATTGAAAGCTTTCACTTTGAAATCAGGAACAAGACAAGGATGTCCACTGTCACCATTCCTATTCAATACAGCTCTAGAAATATTAGCCAGAGCACTTAGACAAGAGAGAGAAATAAGAGGAATAAGGACAGGAAAGGAAGAAGTGAAATTATTATTTGCAGATGACATGATACTGTACATTGAAGACCCCAAACATGCCACCAAAAGGTCTATAGATTTAATAACCAAATTCAGTAGCATAGCTGGATACAGAGTCAACACTCAAAAATCAGTAGCATTCCTGTACACAGACAACAAGCAGACTGAGAGAGAAATTAGTGAAACCACACCTTTCATAATAGCATCTTAAAAAATGAAATACTTCGGAATCAATCTAACAAAACAAGTAAAAGATCTATACAGTGAAAATTATAGTACTCTGACAAAAGAGATTGAAGAGGGTTTCAGAGAATGGAAAGATGTTCCTTGCTCATGGATAGGAAGAAACAACATTGTAAAAATGGCCGTACTACCAAAATTGTTGTACAGATGCAATACAATCCCTATCAAAATACTATTAATATACCTTACAGATCTAGAGAAAACATTCCTAAAATTCATCTTGGACCAGAAGAGGCCTAGAATAGCAACAGCAACCCTGGGCAACAAAGGAAAGGTAGGAGGTATCACAATCCCTGACTTGAAATTATATTACAAAGCTACTGTGATAAAATTAACATAGTGCTGGCAAAAAAACAGACCTGAAAATCAACTGAACAGATTAGAAGATGCAGACACATCTACAAACACACTTAGCCACCTTACCTTTGACAAAGGGGCCAACCATGTTCACTGGAAGAAAGACAGCCTCTTTAACAAATGGTGCTGGAAAAACTGGCTTTCCACATGCTAAAGACTAAAACTAGACCCATGTTTATCACTGTGTACTAAACTAAAGTCAAAATGGATCAAAGATCTAACTATTAAAATAGAAATGCTAAATTTATTGGAAGAGTAAATAGATACAAATCTTGAAGACAGTGGTAGGCAGAAAGTTCATGAACAAAAGCCAAACTGCATGGGAAATACTTCAAAGAATCAACAACTTGGATCTTATTGAAAAGTTTTTGCAGATCAAACGAAATCACCAATAGAGTAAAAAGAAAACCCATGAATTGGGAAAAAATTTTAGCCAACTCCCCCTCAGACAAAGGACTTCTATCTAGAACATATAAAGAATTTTAAAAAATTTAGGCCCCCCCAAATTCAAAGACCCAATCCAAAAATAGGGATCTGAGATGACTATGCACTTTTCAAATGAAGAAATACTAATGGCAAATAAATATATGAAAAATGTTCAGCATCATTAGTCATTTGAGAAATGCAAATGAAAACAATACTGAGATTACATTTCACCTCAGAAAGAATGGCTATCATTAAGAAATCAACCAATAACAAATGCTGGAGAGGCTATGGGAAAAAGGAACCCTAATCCACTGCTGGTGGTAGTGTAGATTGGTGAAACCACTGTGGAAATCAGTCTGGAGATTCCTCACAAAACTAGGATTAGAAATCCCACTTAACCCAGCTGTTTCTCTTGTGGGTATTTTCCCAGAAGTATTAAAAACATCTTACCACAGTGATATATGTATATCCATATTTATAGCAGCACAATTTGTTATAGCTAAACCTTGGTAACAACCCAAATGCCCATCCACTGAGGAATGGATAAGAAAGGATGTGGTATTTTTATACAGTGGAGTATTACTCAGCTGTAAAAAAGATAAACTCAAGGCTTTTATAGGTAAATGGATGCAACTAGAGCCATACTCATAAGTGAAATAAATCGGACCCACATGTGTAAACATCATATTATCTCCCTAGTGTAAGAACATGTAAAGTAAATAAAACCCAAAATGTACAACTGATACTATGAAAGGGAAAGAAATTACTCAAAGAAAGGAATGACTGGGATGAGGGAAAGAAGGAAAAGAAAGAAAGAACTAAGGATATATATCTATATCTATATATCTATGTGTGTGTGTGTGTGTGTGTGTGTGTGTGTGTGTGTGTGTATGTGTGTGTGTGTGTTTGGGATAACTTTACTGCTGATATCTGGTGGTTTATTGAAAGGAACAGCTAATGCTTAAGTTTTTTTCTATATTTTGACCAATTTTGTGTGCTTATATCTGGTAGTCTCAGCAAATGATATGAAGACAACAATATGCAATATAAGAGCCTTTGGTGAATTCCTACCAGATTGTCTAGTGAAACTCCATATTGTCTCTGATGTTTTTTAAATTATTATTTTCTTATTCTCTTTAATGATTTGATCAATCTTCCATTCTTTCATCCAGTAATCTGAGCAACTTCATTGAAGATAATAATATGTAATATAACAACCACTGTTAATTCCTATCATGTGGTTTGAAGCACTGCATCGTTTTTAATGTTCTTGCTTTGTTTTGTTTGTGTTTTGCTATTGTTCTTCTTTTACTGTTCTCTTTAAAGTAAAAAAAATTTAAAATGAGGTAAATGCTAAATTTATCTTTTAGTGCAGTGATAATTAAATACAATAATTCATGCAAAGAATCTATCATTTAGTAAGACCTTCTTAAATGTTAGTTCTTACTATCCTGACTCAGAGTACAATTCTGGAGATAGTCCACATAAACTCAGGATATGATTTTTAACAATTTTTTCCTCAACTTATGCGTTTGCGTGATGTTTTATTTCCCCTACTGACAACTGAACTGGAGTTTATGTACCCATCTGTCCCTGGGCAAAAATCCATACTGTTTGTAAAATTATAAACCCCAAGGTACTGTTTCTTTATTATACTTTGGGAAATGACATCACAGTGCTTATAATACATTCTTGCATAACACTGAAAGTGTTGAAAAGGGGTTTTATTGTGATTAGGGAGTTAATTAGTCATGCACACGTAATGAAAATAGTGTGGAGGAGAAGCCCCCTATAGGGAGAAGAGTGGCCTGACTTGCTGTCTGGAAGATGAAATTATAAATGAGACAAGGGATTTACATGCATAAAATACATCCTTATGAAGAGAATTTGAGAAAAAGTGATTTTAAATGAAAAAGTTTGAAAGGTTTTAGTTTTGTAAATAAACAATAACGTTATATTTTATACTCATCAGGTGTATCATAACGATTAAATGGATGTAGAGGCAGTTGGACGAATGGACCAGCAGGTGGAGGGATGGACAATTGGATGCATAGGTGGGTGGACGGATTTGTAGGTGAGTAGATGGGTGGGTGGATGGATAGTTAGGAGGTGTATAGGTAGATGAAAGAACGGAAACAAAAGGATCGCCGGACTTTTGGTGCTAAATCACCTGAGCTCCGCTCTTCTGGCTATCTCATTGCCCGGGATCAGTAAATCTATGTGCCAACTAGGCTGGGCTAAGGGATGTGCAGATAGCTGGTGAAACATCTCAGAATGTGGAAGTGCTTCAAAAGAGATCAGCATTTGAGTCAGCAGAGTGAGTAAAGAAAACCTACTGTCACCACATGGGCAGGCATCATGTGCTCCATCATCAATGTGAGCAGCCAGATAGGACAAAAAGATGGAGGAAAGGCAAGTTCTCTGCCTTTTTATTTATTGGGACGAGACATCTGTATGTTTCTCACCACCAGAGCCATCAGAGCACCTGATTCTGGGGCTTAGGATTCTTGGGATTGTACCATTGTTTTCCCTGATTCTCAGGACTTTGGACTTGGATGGAATGGCACTGTGGCTGAACAGAAGACTTAGCCTCCAAAATATCATATGCGGGGTTCTGTAATAAATTTCTTATATACCTATAAGTCTCTCTCTCTCTCTCTCTCTCTCTCTCTCTCTCTCTCTCTCTCTGATTCTCTAGAGATACCTCACTAATACACTTCTTGATATACTATGGCAAAATGCCCAAGGAACCCTAGGCACTTTGCCATAATAAAACCCTAGATTGTGAGGACCAATAAGTACCCTGCTTTCTCCAGTAGCGCATCAGGCTACACTTACCCCTTCATGCATTGTACCCCTACACACTTTACTCACCACCAGAAGTGCAAGCTTCCAGGTAAATCATTACCACAGGGACTCTTGTCCTGGTATGCCTACAATTTGACCCAGGTATCTAATCTACCTTGCCTGCATTCCAGAATTTTCACTGCACAATTTGGGGTATTGGAGTTGTTGCCAGCAAAATACCATAGCCTCTTCTACTAATGTTTCTCTCAGTTACTTCCACTAACAGATATCCAGCTGTCTCCTGAACGTTCAGCTTCCCTTACACTCACCAAAAGTGGATTCACACTTCAGGAAAAGAAAAACAGTATGTTTTCCTGCAGAGAGGGAGCCCAGCTTGATAGTGCCACGGGAGCAGCCTTTCTGGTGGACCTCTTGCTGGGTAAGGCCAGGGTGGAAGCTCTGCTCAGTAAAACTTACCAGGGGAAAGAGCCCAGCCTCAGGGCTCCATTAGAGCAGCCATGCCCATGAAACTTTCCCGCAGAGAGGAAGCCCAGCTTGACAGCACCATGGGAGCAGCCTTTGTGGCAGACCTCTTGCCAGTTAAGGCCCATGCTAGTGTTCTGTCTGGCGAGACAACATTCCCCCACCATTGCAGGTGTGCTCTGAGCCTGGCACCCCAGCAATTGTCTGGGGTTCCTGGGTCCAGTGATTCACGGTTTGTTACCATCTTGGGATAAGTTTGATATCCAGTAAACTAGGGTCACTAGAGTCCTCTGTGAGTTGCCTGGGTAGTTTGCAGCTCAACACTTTTCATCTGACGTCCAAAATGACAGAACAGAGGAGAAAATGCAGTCTCAGAACTCAACTGCACCCAGAACAAGTCCAGGAAACAATGATATAGGAGAACTAGGAAGCCACATACCTGCAATTTCTGAAATGATCACATCTGAAGTAAAGAAACAATTCCATCAGGCCATGGAAAAGATTAAAGCGGAAATAATCTCTCAGGCAAAAAATGAAGTGAAAATAATAATGGAAGAAATGCTCCACACCTATAGAGAAGAAAAGATAAAAGAATAGAAGAACATAGGAAACAAATGGAATCATTACATGAGCAATTTAGGAATGAATCAGAATGCATGAAACAGACTCAAAGAGATTGTCAGGAAATGAAAACTTCCATTGAAAACTTGCAAAACTGCTTGAATGAAGCTGAAGACAGAATTTCAGATCTTGAAGACAGCCTGGCAGCTAGCAATGATGAGAGGAAGGATCTCTTAAAGTCATCAAAGATCCAGGAAAAAACAATCCAACAGCTACAAGATGTGGCAAAAAGAAATAATATCTGAGTAATAGGAAGGAATGAAACAGCAGGAGGCAACACAAATGATAAAAAGAATATTTGCATAAATAATAGCAGAAATTTTCCCAAAGACAGCAAAAGATACTGAAGTGCAGTTAATTGAGGCATATAGAACACCAATGAGCCACAACCCAAATAAAACCACACCTAGACATATAATAGTCAAGATCCCAGACATTCAGCAAAAGAACACAATATTAAAAGCTGCTAGAGAAAAGAAATGGACCACCTATAAAGGAAAGCCCATCAGAATCACAGCAGACTTCTCAACAGAAACCATGAAATCAAGAAGAGCTTGGAGAGAGGTATTACAGATTATGAGACAAAACAGTTTCCAATCCAGACTGATGTATCCTGCAAAACTATCCTTCAAATTAAATGGAGAAATAAAATACTTCCATGACAAAGATCAACTGAAGAACTTCATGAGTGCCAAACCAACATTTCAGAAAGTACTAAAAGATATTCTAGACAGAGAAAAAAGAGACCACAATCTCAAGAACAACAATAGGAAGGAACCCTCAAGCAGAACAAGCACTTAAACAGCAAAAGTAGGAAAGCAACAGCAAGTAAAGAACAAGAAAAAAATAAGCCAACGTATAACAGTTGTCACCATTAATGTAAATGGCCTCAATTCACCAGTCAAAAGAAACAGATTGGCGGAGTGGATTAAGAAACAAAATCCAACCATCTGCTGTATACAGGAAACACATTTTACTCAAAAGGAAATCCACAGACTATAAGTCAAAGGATGGAAAAAAATTCTCCATGCAACAGGTTCCCAGAAAAAAGCAGGGGTAGCTATTATGTTTGCAGACAATGTGAACTTCAATCTGAACACAATTAAAAGAGATAAAGAAGGCCACTACATGCTAGTTAGGGGAAAGCTGCAAGCGGAAGAGATAACAATCCTAAACATTTATGCACCAAATACTGGAGCACCAAACTTTTTAAGTCAAATCTTAACAGACATGAAAAACCAAATAATTAATAACACTATTGGAATAGGGGACCTAAACACTCCTTTGATGCAAGGAGACAGGTCAACTGGACAAAAACTCTGAAAAGAAATAACAGACTAGAACCAAATGTGCGAACAAATGGACTTAGTAGATGTGTACAGAGTATTCCACCCCATAACATCAGAATGCCAACACTCCTCAACTCTTCAATAAAATTGAAAAAAAAAAGCAATTCTCCCTAACTCATTTCTGGAGGCAAGTATTATACTGATACCAAAACCAGAGAATGATGCAACCAAGAAAGAGATCTATAAGCCAATCTCTCTAATGAACATAGATGCAAAGATACTCAATAAAACACTAGCAAATAGAATGCAGTGAATCATAAGGAAAATTATGACCTGGTTGGATTCATTCCAGGAATTCAGTGATGGTTCAATATTTGCAAATCAATTAATGTGGCACATCATATCAATAGAGCCAAAGACAAAAACCACATGATCATCTCAATAGATGTGGAAAAAGCTTTTGATAAAGTCCAACATGCATTCATGTTAAAAACCCTAGAAAAAATAGGAATAGATGGCCTTTACCTCAATCTGATCAAAGCCATCTATGACAAACCAACAGCCAACCTCATATTAAATGGACAAAAACTAAAAGCTTTCTCTTTCAACTCAGGAACAAGACAAGGACGTCCACTGTCACCACTCCTATTCAACATAGTTCTGGAAGCATTAGCCAAAGAAATTAGACAATAGAGAGAAATAAAAGGAATAAGGAGAGAGAAGAAAGAAGTAAAACTATCACTATTTGCAGATGCCATGATACTTTACATGGAAGATCCCAAAAACTCCACAGGAAGACTCCGTCAATTAATTGACAAATTCAGCAGAGTAGCTGGATACAAAGTCAACACCCAAAAATCAATAGCATTCCTATACACGAACAACAAACAGACTGAGAGAGAAATTGAGGAAACCATACCTTTTACAATAGCATCTAAGAAACTGAAATATTTAGGAAGCAATCTAACAAAGGATGTAAAAGATTTATTCAATGAAAACTACAGTACTCTGAAAAAAGACATAAATGAGGATTTTAATAAATGGAAAAACATTCCCTGCTCATGAGGAAGAACCAACATTGTGAAAATGGCCATACTACCAAAATTGTTATACAGGTTCAGTGCAATTCCCATTAAACTGCCATTAGCATACACCACAGATGTAGAGAAAACATGCCTTAAATTCATCTGGAACTCATAAGAGACCCAGAATAGCAAAAGCAGTTCTGGGCAACAAGGACAAGTCAGGTGGAATCACAATCCCTGGCCTGAAATTATACTACAAAGCTACTGTAATTAAATCAACCCAGTACTGGCGAAAAACAGACCTGAGGATCAATGGAACAGACTAGAAGATGTAGTCAAAACTACAAACACACTCAGCCACCTATTATTTGACAGAGGGGCCAAACAAGCTCACTGGAAGAAACATAGCCTCTTTAATAAATGGTGCTGGAAAAATTGGCTTGCTTCTTGCCAAAGACTGAAAATAGACCCAAGTCTATCACCATGCACCAAACTCAAGTCAGAATGGATCACAGATCTCAATATTAAAACAGAAACCCTAATCTATTGGAAGAGAAAGTAGGTAAAAATCTTGAAAACATAGGAGTAGGCAGAGAGTTCATGAACAAAAATCAAACTGCAAGGGGAACACTTCAAATAATCAATAACTGGGACCTCATCTAACTGAAAAGTTTTTGCACATCTAAAGAAATCACCAGCAAAGTAAAAAGAAAGGCCACAAACTGGGAAAAAATCCTAGCTGGCTGTCCCTTGGACAAAGGTCTTCTATTTAGAACATACAAAGAATTAATAAACATGAACCTATCCATATTCAATGACCCAATCCAGAAATGGGCATCTGAGATGAATACACACTTCTCAGATAAAGAAATACAAGTGGCAAATAAATATATGAGAAAATGTTCTACATCTTTAGTCATTCAGGAAATGCAAATAAAATTTCATCTCATCCCAGTAAGATTGGCCAGCATTAAGAAATCAACCAATAACAAATGCTGGCAAGACTGTGGAAATAGGAACTTTTCTGCACTGCTGGGGGGAATGCAGACTGGTGAAACCACTATGGAGATCGATTTGGAGATTCCTCAGCAAACTTGGTATAGAGGTCCTATTCAACCCAGCTATTCCTCTTCTGGGTATTTTCCAGAAGCATCATATCACTGCAATATATGTGCATCCATGTTTATAGCAGCATAATTTGTAATAGCTAAATTGTGGAAGCAACCCAAACGTCCATCCACAGAGGACTGGATAAAAAAAATGTGGCATTTTTATATAATGGAATATTACTCAGCTATAAAGAAAGGCAAATTTGAGGCTTTTATAGGCAAATGGTAACAGTTAGACACAATACTCATAAGTGAAATAAATCAGAGTTACACATTCAAGCAACATATTGTATCACTAGTGCAAGAACTTGAAAGTGGGAACATAAATTAGGAGGTATAAAGGAATCTGCTCAAAAGTAAAGAGTAAATGGGATGCGTGGAAGGGGAAAAGGAAGAAAGAGACAAATATGTGTGTATATATGTATATGCAGGATGGCTAACATGGTTCCACCATTGACTTATGTCACTTTATGGTAAGGAACAGTTGATAACTGGTTGTTCGATCAAGATTGTATGTCTTTTATGTGTTTTCCTGAGCATGCACTTTGAAGTTATCAATATGTAATACAGCAACCATTGTCAATTTCCTGTCACTTTGTCTGTTATTCAATTTTGATTGTACTGTTCCTGTGCTAAAAAAAAAGATAAATAGTATGAAGGTCTTTAACATATGGTGTTACCCTCACACAGGAGGACCCTAGAGGATGTCATATATCACAGGAAACCTACATATTGCAAGCGCTTAGAGAAGCTGAAAATGCATGAGCAGCAATCTCAATGACCAAGTTTACCCAAGCACAATTCACTACACTAATAAATGTCTGGAAGCTAATGTTTACCAGTTTGAACACCTCTTGTATTATACAGGTCAAAGGTAACTTGTCATGATATCTCAATGAATTCAGTATTAAAATGTTCATGCAAGTTTTTCCTTTTCTGAAGTGTATATCCATTTTGAGGGACCTTGTATAATGATCACATTCATTTTGTTTCATGGAGAACATAGCTGAGAACAGCCCCATCTTCCCAAATCTACTATTCTGACTTTTTTGTGCTCTTCCAGCACCACACCCAGGTCACAATGGGACTGTGCTTGTTGCTTTCTGAGGGAGGCTTTCAATTTGAAAATCAACCCACCCCTTCATGAAGGTGCATAGATCTGAGAATAATAGGTGGTGTGAGTTCCCTGCCCATTTTCCTTAGCCCACCTGCATACTGGAGACTGGGTTCTCTCATGCACCACCTGCTTCCTGGTGTGTTGCCCTAGGGTGCTATTTGGCCGTGGTTGTTGGGATTATCCGGAAGTGCATTGAAATTACAGCCTGAAGCAATTCTCAGTCAGCTGGGCACGGGATTTAGTGGACTCCTGCACCCTGCCTGCTGAAGAGCAGTTCTGCCTCTAAGACACCCCAGCTGGCCTTGGCCCTATTGTCCACAGAATTTACACAGCCCCTGTGGACTCACACTTCCTTGTCTCACTTTCCCATGTCCTTGCTGGCTGCTTAGGATCTACCTCCCAGGTAAACTACTTATTCCAAATCTTTGTTTGAGATTTCAACCTTCAAATTGTACCCCAAACCCATCAGGGTCTAGTACTCTCCCCACAACTGAAGCAGGCTAAAAACCTTCCCCCACCCTCTCCAACACTGGGAGAGCCTCTCACTTCCTCTCTGCCTCTGTTTTTGTCCCTATGTAATCTGATTTACCCAGAGCAGCTAGAGAGATCTCAGTCTTAGAAATTCAAAATCGAATATGTGACTCTTCTGCTTTAAAACTCTTAAGTAACTTCCCACAAAATGTAGAGTAAAATTCAAATAGTTTACCTAGGCCCTTTTCACTCTCTCACATGTCTCATGCCAACTTTCCTTCACCTAAGTTCCATAAACAGGACTATTTGTTCCTCAAATTTGCTGAGACTTCTCCTGTCTCAGATCCTCTGCTTTGAATCCCCTTCTTCCATGTCTTCATATTATTATTCCTAGCGTTCTGTGATAGAAAGAATATTTGTACTGTCCTAACCTATAGAACCCATATTTACTATCTTAGTTCCATTTCTTGTTGCTGAAACAAAATACCAAACACCAAAAGTAAAAGGAGGAAAGGTTTTTCAGTTCACAGTCTATAGAGATTTCAGTTCATAGTCAGCTGGATCCCAGTGAGGGTGGCCTAGCAGAAGGGCATCACAGAAAAAAAGTTCATGGTGTGGCAGTCAGGAAACAAGTATCAAGAGCATCAGCCTGTCTCTCTATTTTATCCCTCCAGGCTACCCATCTTTTGAGTGGAGCTACCCACATGCAGGGTGACTAATTTAGTAAGCATGCTCCTTTAATACAAGCATCAGAGACTCTAGATCTAACCACATCCAAAAAGTCCCACCTATGACCCCTATGAGGCTTTGATGGAATGTCTAGATACAAGCCATAACATTTAATTTACATGGCAAAAAGGCACTTTGTATTTGTTATGATTTTGTTCTAAAATTTCCCCTCAGACTCATGTCCTTAGAAGAAGAAAGTTACTGTGGGCTGGTGTGACCCGGAAAGGTGTTTTTTGTCCCTGACTCTTCCCTTCTTTCTCTACTTCCTGACTGTCATGGCTTTGATAGATTTCCTCCGCCTGGTCCTTTCACCATGTTATTTCTACCATGGAGTCTGCTGACCATGGACTGAACTCACTAAAACTGCAAGCCAAAATAAATTTCTTTAGATTGTAGGTATTAGATAATTTGTCTCAACAACAAGAAAGCTAATTAATATAATATGATTCAATTACAGGGACATCTGTGGTTAAGTGAATGATTTAAGATGGGAAGATTATTTTAGATTATTTTAAAGGTCCAAGACAATCACAGTGGCCCTTATAAGAGGGAAGTGAAAGGGTCAGCATGAGCAAAGTCAATGTGCTGCTCTAAAGAAGGAAAAGGAGATATTGGAAAATGCCACACTCCTGGCTTGAAATATGGAAAATGCAGTTATGAGACAAGGAACAGAACTGGCCTGTAGAAGTTCGAAGAGCAAGAAAGTAGATCTTCCCAAAGCCTCTGGTAGGACAAAGCTCTGCCAATATCTACAGTTTGAGGCATTTGCTTTCCAAAAACGTTAAAAAATAAATTTGTGTTCAGTAAGTCACTATATTTGTGGTATATTGTTATAGCAGCAACAGGAAATTAGTGTATCCTCCATGAGCACTAATCTGAGCTCTCTCTCTCCAGCACTGGTCACAACCTGATGAATAACATTTATGATTTATTTATTTGCTTACTTGTTAGAATTTAGCTCTGTGAGGATGGGGCACTGTTTGGGTCACTGCAACTTCTACTAGTTGTGTGTATGGTGAAGACTGTTCGCTATCATTACTAAACACATATGATTTACCTACAGAGACTCATCAGAGCACCCCCTCACTGTGCTTGTACTCAAGCCTTCTCCCCATTATTGGTGTGCTTGCACTGCACTGGCCATACCTAATTAGGACTAATGACACTGGCTGGAGTTTTGATTGCCAAGATCCACTCAGTTTACATAAAAAATGAGATGATTATTACTGTCTAAATTAGGGTGAAAGAGACTAGTGGAAAAGTGTGGCTTTAAGTGGGGAGCAGGAAGCCTTTTGTGTTCTGCTACCATTCTTGAGGTCACATTATTGTGTCTCCCACTTGGTGACCACTCATTACTCATGTATCCTGTCTGATATTGCTGCTTAGTCCCAAGGATTTCTTTCCACCCTCTCATGTCTACTTCCTCATAGCTTCTGTGCCTATGGAGTTATTACCAGTTTGTGGTTTCCACCATGTTATAGTTATTTTTCTCTGCCCTTCAGGATGAATGAGAGCTGGGCTTACATATATCAGATCTTATGCTGCCAATCGCGAAGGTAAAAGCTTTGTAGGTTTGCAATGCAAACTACTTTTGATCAAATTAACATATAAATTATTGAAGTTGTGAACTAAACACTTACTTTAGGAGTCAGAAATTTACCAAGTTATTTCTTCAGTGAAGGAGAAATCACCTTGAACAGCCACCACAGGCTTGGAAAAATTAGCATTTTAGAACAATCGAATGCATTCTTTCATGGTTTATGTTGTTATAGACCTTAATGAAGCAAACATAAGAGGGAAAAAGCTAGTAATATATGAAAAGAAGAAATTAGGCTGACTGCTAATCCTTTAGCAGAATTAAACAAAGGTGCCTCAAAGGTACTTCTGAGCAGCTTTACAGAAAATAGCTAAATAATTAATTCACTTTATGTATCCTCATGTGGTAGCAAATGCCAAATCTCTTTAAAATGTTGTAACATTTGTTTGTGAGTTTCTCAGGAAAGTTGCATGAAGAAGGGCTTCTGGGTGGCAATGATATAAAACACTTAGCTTCATTATTTAAAAGTGCAAATTGTCTTGTTGGATCGTGTAGGCAATCTCTAGGTATGTGGGTGGGCTAGCTGAGGAAGAAGCTAATTGCCCTTATCTCTTTTCCTTAGGAGGCACATACACCCTTTCACAGACTGGTGAAGAACTTTGATTCCATGAAATTATAAGGTTGGTCTTAGAAGCCTGGGACCTTTGGTGGACAAAGGAAGAATCATCAAGGAATCTTGGAGAGAGTGTGGCGATCCTGAGCTGAAACCAAACTATTGGTTTAAAGCAGTATATTCATCATCAACAACTATTTCTGAGAATGTCCTATGTACTGGGTACTGTGCTGAGTGCTGGAGATGTGGTAGTTGGAATGTCAGACCTGCTCTCAACCCTGTGGGACTTTCTTAAGGGACAATGGCTGAGACATACTGAGATGTTCTGAGGAAACACACTGTGCTGCCATGGAGATCAGGAGATGAGACCTTCTCATGTCTAAGCTGTAACCTAGAGATAAGATGAGAAGAGATGGGAATAGGTAGATATGTCTAGTGGATGGAAGAAAGTTTTTATTCCAGCTTACAATTTGTAGAGGCTTCAGTCCATACTTGGCTAGTCCCAAAGCAGGGTGACTTGTCAGAGGAGTATCACAGAAAGGAAACAGTCTATGGCTTGGTGCAGCAGGCAGAAGGCAGCAGCAGCAGAAGCAACAAGACGGCTTTCTTTCTGCCTCTTTATATTCCTTCCAGGCTACAGTCTGATTTATTGGTGCCACCCATATCTAGGGCGAGGCTTCCATTGTCCACACCCTTAATCCCAGGATCACATCCTTATTCCATATTCACACACTCTAATCTTTTTTTTTTAATTTTAAAAGTAAAAGAACAAAAACACTAACAAACAGACACACAGTAGCACAAGAACAGTACAAAATCTGAACTACCGATAAGGTGACGGGGATCAACAATGGTTGTTGTATTACACATTGATAACTTCAAAGTGTATGCTCAGAACAATACAAATAGACATACAAGATTGATCAAACAACTAATCATTGATTGTTGCTTACATTAAAATGACATGAGACAATAGTGCAACCATGTCAGCCATCCTGCACATACATACATACCTACACAGCTATCCCCCCCTTCCTTTTCTCCTTCCCTTCATCCTGATTACTCTCTACTTTTGAGCAGTCTCCCTTCATACCTTCCCATTTATATTCCCACCTCCAGGTTCCTACATTAATGATACAATACGCTGTTTGCACATGCACATCTGGTTTACCTCCCTTATGAGTATGGTCTCTAATTGTGACCATTTGCCTATAAAAGCCTCAAGTTTGTCTTTCTTTATAGCTGAATAATATTCCATTTTGTAAAAATGCCACAGTTATTTAATCCAGTCATCTGCAGATGGACATTTGGGTTGCTTCCACGATTTAGCTATTACAAATTGTGCTGCTATAAATGGCACACACTCTAATCTTGCCACCTTCAAAAATCCACAGCTATGAATTCCTGAAGCTGGGGGTGAGGCTTCTAGCTACAAATGATAACATTACACTTCTGGCACTTCCTTTTATTCAAAAATTATTTAGCCCATCTCCAAGCATTGCCAAAATCTTAACAGTTTCAGCATTGCTGAAATGTCCAAGTTCAAAGTCTCCTCTGAGAGTTAAGGCAAACTCTTAGTCACGAGCTCCTGTACAAATAAAAGAAAGTCAAACACTTTCAACATATAATGACACAAGATGAATATTTCCACTCCAAAAGGTACAAATAAGGGGATAGAAAGGAATGGGATCAAAGCAAGTTCAAAATCCAACAGGGCAAACACTAAGTCTTGTAGTTCCATGTCCAGCACCTCAGGCAATCTATGAACTCCATAGGACTTGGTTGACGCTGCCTCCATGCACTGCTGGTAGTTGTAGCTCTCATGGCTTCTGTCTTGTGCCAACGTTGCTCCCTCCTTGAAGCTTTCCTCAGACAATCCACATTGCTGGTTTCTCTAACCTTCTGTGGTCTTCACTGAACCTTCTGCTCCACACTCACAGCTTCACACACTGCTTTCTGGAGGCACATTTCCTGGTCTCCCAGGCCTTCTTCTGAAATCTAGGTGGAAACCTTTCTAACTTCTCAACTTTTGCATTCTGCATGCAACTAAAACCAGCCTTATGTGAATGATACAAAGGTCTGCCACCAGCTGGAGTAGTAGCTAGGCTTACTCCTCTCTTGACTGCAGGAGTTGAGCTCTTGAATTTCTAAGCACTATGAACCAAATCCAGAGGAACAGCTTCCTTAGGCTTCTGCCATTCTGAAACATGGTGCTCTGGAGCTTTCTTCTCAAAGCAGTCTTTTACCTTTGCAATTTTGAGGTTATAAAGATTGGAGTCTTGTTCATTTTTGTGATGTCGTCAGGCCATCTTTTCTATTGTCCTGTTCCTTTTCAGCAATAAAATTTTCCCCTGCTCCATCTTTGCAGGCTGTTACTTGACTAGAGCTTTCTATCTCACAAAATTCAAAACTTTTAAAATCAATTTTCTGGGACCCTTGTTCTTGATTCTCAATATAGATATGGCTAAAAGCCCACAACAGTAGACATTCCACAGCCTAAACATTAGAGTGCTTTCAAGTTTCTTCTGCCAGATTAATTAGCCCACTGCCCTTAATCTCAGTCTCAGGCAAAGTCTCTGGACAAGAGCAAAATGCAGACAAATTTTCTGCCAAAGCATAACACACATGTTCTGGGGCACAACAGTTAATGTGGTACTTGTTCTTAACTGAAATGTCCCAAGTCTGCCATTCTAGCTCTGCCTGAGCAGCTTTACCAGCTGAAATTCCACCAGCATTCTGCTTTTCTGAGCTCTGACCAGAACCTCCCATCAAGATCAGCTTATAGCATTCCAAAGCTGCTTCTTCAGCTGGCATCTCCAAACCTTTCCACACTCCACAAGCCAGCTCCACAGGCTCCTGAACCACAGTGACAGTGACAGCCATAGCCCCACTCCCAGTGGCAAAATCTAGTTACTTTCCTCATTGCTGTGACAAGATAGCCAATACCCAATGTTAAAGGAAGAAATATTTATCTCAGCTCACAGTTTGTAGAAGTTTCAATCCATAGTTGGCTGGTTCCAAAACAGAGGGGCATCACAGAAAAGAAACAGTCTATGGCTTGTGTTCCAGCCAAAGTGATGTTAGACATTTCTGAGTCACAGCTTTGAGAAGCTCACTCTCTTCCTTCTTACCCCAGATATCAAGGCGGCATATATTACTGGAATTCAATTTTAGGCCTTGTGGAATGGGTAAGTCTCAGTGTGGAAAAAGCCGAGTCCTTGAGTAATTGGTACTTTCTGTCCACGGTATTTTATGAGTGTGAGAAAATAAGCTTCTATTGTATTTGAGCCATTGCATATTTTTGAGCTTTTGGTACAGTCATGTAGTTTATCCTAATGATTGAGTGAGACTGAAAAAATATATTTAAGGATTTAAAGAACCTTAAAATATAATTAATATGTTCAATCTATTAGATATGTATTAGTATGTGGGCTGATGGACATACTTATTTTTAAGTAGGAAGAAGGCATCCTGCAAACATCTTGCACTTACAAAAATCAGCCATACAATAGATCATAATATCTGACGAAAGTAAAATTCACAAAATCACTATAATTTCCCTAAACCCAAAAGGGTACAAGTACCTTTTCTAACCTCTATACTGTAAAACAAAGACAAAAAGAAAAAGAAAAAATCAGTTTGTATTTCTCCTCTCATACATTTCTGTAATATTTGAAATTTCCAACTTGATTCTCGTATTAGGTTTCAAGAATTTGGGCCAAATTAAAGGGGCAGAAGTCAGATCAGTGACTGCCAGAGGCAAGCAGTAGAAGAAGGAGATGAAGAACAAAAAGGAAAAAGAGAACTTTTTGAGTTAATGAAATGTTCTGTATCTTAGTTATTGTGTTGGTTACGTGACTATATTAAAAAATCAGTGAACTGAATCCCCCAAAGTGTGAATTTTACTGAATGCAAATAATATCTCGAAAACCTCAACTCTTAAAAGTAAAGTAAATTAAATTGGGGTTTTCTTTGCAATTTAATAGTGAGATATTTCTTTATTATGTCCTTCTTCATATTAAAAAGTTTGAAATGTTATTTCAAATGCCTTTGTGAACGGAGTAGCATAGTTAATCATCCAGTTTTCCAATGTTGCAGGGGGTGTAGGGTTTGGAATTAACATGAATTGGAAGATCATCCATCATATCAGTTTTAATTAGAATGTGTCAATGCTGATACTCAGACTGTACTGAAAAATCTCCACTCCAAGGAACAGCTGCCTATTCTCTCCTTTGAAGAGAAAGGTATTTCACCTCCACAAGAACACATTCCTGGTACCACTCCACAGAATGGAGGGAGACACTGTGCCTTCTGCCAACTTCTTTAGCCACCTCCCTGGAAAGCAATTATTCTGGTCCTCATCATCTAGAGCTTTCTAGAAAGAATATAAACAAGGATTGAGATAAATATTTAGCAATATGGCTTATCTCCCTGCCTCAGCCCACTTAAACACTTTAGGGTTGTAACAAGAGAATGTTTGCATCATTGTACAATAAAGGTCAGCGCTATGGAGTCAGTACTGAAATTCCAGTTGTGTGTCCTGATACAATGGAGATGGCACAAGTTCACTTTCGAGGCTCTCCATTGCTCCTGCCCGGGCTGCCTTCCTATATTGTCTCCTGCATTGCCTACATTGGTCATGCTTCATGCTTGAGCAAGGTCAACCTGCTGTGCTACATCTCCGCCCATTCGCTCATGCTTTACCTTTGCTTGGAATGACTTCATCTCTTTTTACCTAAACACACTTTTTACCTAAATACCCTTATTACCTAAATACCTTCTGTCTTCTCGATGAAGCCCTCTCAGAGTCTTCCAGCTAATCTAAGGACCTCAAGTTTTGCATTCAGCTCCTTGTGCATATTACTATTTTTATCACCCACCAGATGACATTGGCGTCATATAGGGACCAGAAGCTCCAAAAAAGTGAGCTCTTTCTCTCCCTGGCCTTCAACTTCCAGGCCTTAAAATATTTCATTGTCCTTAGGGGTTTAAAATGCTTATTCCACTGAAATGAAAAATATTTTCCCTATCCTTCCCACACTTTGGGCTCTCTTCCTCCCTCTTTGCTGACCATGTGAACTGGCACCAGAAGCTCACAGTGCTGCTGGGAGAGGTGAAGGAAGCATTAAAAGTTCACAGGGAGGCCACCCAGCAGGAGATGGATCTGAGTAGTCATGGCTTTGCCCAAGCACCTGAATTAGTAAAGACATTATTGTAATGATACAACAAAAATCCAGTCATCAAAAAGTGACTGAGTCTTCTCATATTTGGAGCTCATCTAATTCAAGATCTTGGAAAGCAGCCAAAACTACCTGAATGATTCAGTGTCCACAGCAGAAAAAGGAAACATTCCAATAGAAAGCTTACCCTTAATCTTATCACCAGGTGATACCATCAAATTTGTCCTTAATTCATCTGTAGAGATGCTGTATTTGATTTTTATTGAGCTGTGAGGCAAAGAATGAGGAGCACATGCTGTGCTACTCTTGAGGAAAAGCAAGCATCCTGTGACAAGGACTAGAAAACTGCCTGGCTCTCCATACCATCATCCATATCCGTATCACAGGAGACATTACTGTGACTCTGAGCTCTGACTCTTGTGTTCAGATTATATTTTATGTTTCCAGTGCTACCAAGAGATCAGCTGGGAATGGGCTTCTTTTCCCCCTAACTCCTATCCACTCTGCATGCTGTCACTTGAATAAATGTCACTCCTATCACTTTCCTGATGCTTGAAATTAGATTTGAGTTCTCCATCAGATGCTTGCAGTGCAGCCTACTGAATAATTACCTGCTTAATGTTTGTTTTTCCCTGAAATTCTAAGCTGTACACATTGATTCTTTTTTTCTATTCATTCCTTCACTCATTCATTCGAAGTCTAAAGATTGAGACTGGGTTAGGGGGCCACACAGTTGAAAAATCCTTGGTTCACAGGCAAGCTTCATTCCATACTAAACATGTGACCTTGTGATAGACCAGCTCCTTCTCTGACAGCACCTGCCTCATTGGCTTGTGCGGGTGGCTAAGTGGGAGTGTGCACACACAAAACACTATATGGCAACTGCCATACATTAAGTGCTAAATAAATTGTACCTAGTATGTCTTATTATGCACCAGGCAGTGTGTAGGTCTTACAAGTCCCAGTAGGGAAGAACATAAACAAAGAGCTGCAAAATATAGATAGAAAGAATAATGTCACATCAGCCTTAAAGGAAAAAAATTCAGGGAGACTCCTCAGGTAGTGGGGTTGAGGGGGGCTTCTTTGCTAAGGAAACTTGTGAGCAAGAGTAGGCTCGTGGGAAGGTGCAGGCTCCGTGAGAAGTTATGAGAAGAGACTTTAGGCAAAGAAATCTGCAAGATCATGGATACTCTAATTAGAAATTAAAATATGTTAGGAAAACCAGCCTTCAGAGTGTCTTTAGTTTTCTCAGCAGTGTTATGGAACCATGTGTTTTATTTTTCTATATATACCTAGAAGATAAGTCAATTTCATAAAAAGAAATTTTTTTCACTTATTCAAACATACTTTTGAAGCAACTATATACTAGGCAAAATAAAAAAAGAACACATAATTTTTGATTTTCACAAAGCCTGAGTTAGATGAAAATTAAGTAAATCTGTTTTTTTTTTTTTTTGCTGTTTAGTCTTTTTATCTTGTAGCTGACTTTATAGGTGAAGGCTTCCAAAGAAACTGCACTCTCCCTCACCCTTGGCGCTGAGTCTGCTTCTTCTCATGAAATTACTACCAGGGTGATGCTGTTCGTGAGACTTTCCCAATTTGAAGGGTAGGGCTGCCCTGGAAACTAATGTAAACAATTTCCATAAGAGGGTGAGCAGCTCCCTCGAATGGTCTTCTCCTTGGGGGGTGCCCCTGCACTATAGTAGCTATTGCCTTAGTGGGATTTTATAAGAACTCAGGTGCACATTCCAACCCGATACAGGTCAGATCTGAAAGCTCTGTCATCTTGCATCCTTGGGACAAATTCTGGTTATTGTTTATAATGGAACTTGCCAGTAAGGTCCTTGGGACAAATTCTGGTTATTGTTTATAATAGAACTTGCCAGTAAGGTGAGAGATTTGCATGATGGAATTGGGTTTCTAGTTGGAAAAATGAAAAAGTTTGTATCTCAAACCCACAGAAGTCTAAAGAGCCAGAAAAGAATAGAAAATTCACCATTTCTTCTGTTTTATAGATAGATAGATGGCTCTGGTATTGCTATGGATGAGTGTACTTCCCTGAAGGAGGCAGAGATGAAGGATGAAAAGATCATGAGTCCCGCACTACGGGCGGTTCCCTGTTCAAGATGCAGGCAATTTAGGTGCTGAGTTTAGGTGTTCTGTCGTTTGTACCTTGCTGGCTGTATGTGCAAGGAAGAGTGTTGTACAACTTTCTTAGCGGCTTCTGATGGAAAAGGAGAGAGGGCCCTGGAGTCTATCTTTCACAATGTTCTGCACACAGTGGGTGCTGAGAAACATGTTAATGTTGGTAATAAAAGTGGGAAGCAGGAGAAGGAGATAGGAAGAGCAATAGGTTTCAGAGCAGAAGACCTCGGCCCCCCAGGCAAGTCACTTTTCTCTCTTTGAACCTGCTTCATTTCGAGAGTGAGACTCCTACTATCTATCTTGCAGACTTGTGAGACTTTAGAGGTAACATCTGCGAAAGGGGCTCGGGAGTGGCTGGCACGAAGGAGCTCTCTGCAAGGTCTGTAGAAGGAAGAGGAGGACAGAACCGAGCGAGGGGGTAGGTCCGGGAGGCGTGGGGGTCATGGTCACTGTGTGGGACTTTCCCCTAAAAGCAGTAGGGAGCCCCACAGGAAGAGGTCTAAATGACAGAGGAGACAGCTGGAACCTGCAGTTTTGGGGAAAGCACTGTCCGGCTGCAGCCTGGAACTGGGAAAGACAGCCAGCAAGTTTTGGCCATCATACAGATGAATCACAAGCATGACCTGTACATGGAAATTGTGGGTGAGATGAAGAGCAGCTGGCACACCCGTGCTCCTCAGGAGGTGGAATTAGCAGTGCTCATTAGCTACAGATGGAAGATGAAGGAGGCCTTTGAATGCAGAGAAGTCGAGACATACCATAATTTCTGGCTTGTGCCACTGACTGGAGCATGATGCCTTCATTTCAAGACATTAAATAGCAGAAGGAGGAAGGATTTTAAGGGGGGGGAAATGTGCAGAGTTTAGCTTTGAACACATGGTGAAGAGCCAGTGGCTGACCCCAGTGGGTATCTAGGAGCTTGCATCCAGTTAAGTCCCAACAGACAATGTGCTTGTCTAGTGAGTCTGGAGTCAGCTAGCCTGGGCCCGAGCTTCCATCACAGACCTTGCTATTCTCATCATTCCTGGCTCCTCCGATATTAGCTAAGCACCTTAGCTCAGGGGCTAGAGTTGCCGCCCAGTATGGAAAGTGTACAAGTAACACAGCCTGTATGTAGTAGGTCCAAAAAGGTGAGAGAGTATTCAGCAGGACTTTGTGTAAGTGGCCAGGTGGTCACCTTGCAGGACTTTACACAGTATGGCCAGGAAAGGGCTCTCAGAAATCAGGTCAGAAGGCTGAAAGACCTTTAGCCAGTTGCAGTCTCTGGGAGCCTGCAGTTTAGTATCTGCAGGTGGCACTTTCCTTACAGACCAGATGCTGCTGCCCATCAGGGGAAGGGAAGGTGTTCTATGGGGTAGCACCACTTCTGTGGAGGCTTGGAAGGTCTCAGCTCCATCCCAGTGTCTCCTAGCATACCCAGATTGAGAGAGGGTTTTCTCTGTCTGTCTTCTCTACCTTTTTTTCGAGGCAGGATCTCCCTTTGTAGTTTAGGCTGGTCTTGCAACTCTCAGAAATCTCTCTTCCTCAGCCTCCCAAGTGCCGGATTGCAGGTGTTCCGTGTAGGTCTTTTCCTAACATATGAAAGTTCTCTTGGCCTCAAGGGTACTGGCCTGGAGTTAGAGGCAGGTCTTATTCACCGACTCACGACACATCCTGGCCTCCAAGGATAGAGGTGAGGCCCTGGTTGCAGTGTGCCCTGAGGCCACAAGAGGGCTCACAGTTCTCAGACTTCACGTCCAATAAACCCATGTTTGGGCTTGACATAGTTGTATTTGAATGGGGTCCTATCTTGTGATGTTTCAAATTGCTATTTAATTATGCATTATCGTTGGACAATTATAAGCACTTCTATAATAGCTAAACATTAATTTCAGCATCTTAATTTTATAAATGTTTAAGTGTGTTGCTCATGCAGAGCAATTCAAATGCAAACGATTAAATCAAATTATTGAGTTCATAATTTTCTGAAGGTTTTTGCCTTCGAAATTAAATTTCCCCATTAAAAGTTTCCCTTTGTTGCCACCCTCCATCAGCTGTTGGGTTCATATTCACAGTAATAATTGTTCTGTCCTCAAAGTATACACGTTTCTGTCTTGGTTTCAGCTACTAGATTTGTTAAGTAGCTACTATGTGCATGGTGTCCTGCTTGATGAGTTACTGCCTGACTTTTCAGGATCAAACTGGAAATAAGCAAAAAGATGAACCTATAGTAGCAGGGTAGTGTTGGGAGGTTGGCAAAGTGGGTTGCTGTGCATGGCAATTTACACTACATTCTTCAGGCCAGCACTGGGTAGGCAGGGAAATTTGGGTGCATAATGAGCCTCTGCTTAGTTGGAAAACAAATCCCATGATCATGACTCTGTCTGCTGATAAGAGACCAGCAGACAGGGAGGCACTTCCTCTTGTCTGGAGCGTACTTTGTTTGCTACTCTGTCTTGGAGGTCTATCACTTAAAACTGCAGTGTGCTTCCAGCCTGTTGATCTGGGAGCATTTGGTTACCCTCATGGGCCACTGTTCATTCATCGCCACAGCAAGGATCTCATCTGAATGGCATCAGGACTGAAGAATTTTCCTGAGTGAGAAGGCCCTTTCACAGGCAGGCGATACTGACCCTCTCCACAAGGAAATAGATTCTGAAAACAGACATCTTTAAAGGTAGATTACGAGAAGAAATGAGAGATCTGTTTGCTCCTCTCTATCTTGGACACCTGGCCAGCTCTTTCCGTTCTTCCACATACAGGCTTGTCAGTCCTTAGGCCCAGAGCTCTCTTTGTTCAAGCCTCTCCTAGCGACTACTATGGACTGATGGGTTTGAGAGGAGCAGGGAGAGAGTCCTGTACTGTGAATCTTGGCGTCAGAGAACTCTGTCAGTGTTCTCTAAAAGCCGAATGGGGCCTTGCCCCTCACCTAAACTCAGCCAATCTGATACCCCCTCCCATGGTAACTCACAGTCATAGAAGCAGAACCAAGGACAGGGGGCAATTAAATGTCCAATCAGATTGTTCTCTTGGCCTAACCACAGTATATTTCTGCTCCTCGGATCTTGTTTATTCTTGCCCATTTTGTTCCTGTCTTTTCTACCAGTCTTATAAAATACATCCAAAGAATTGTTTGCTCCTTAAAGCAGCAAGGAATAGTTTCCGTTCTTTACTGCTATGACTCTGGATGTAGCTACTGACAGAGCAACTTATCTTCTTCACTGCTTAGTTCTTTCTTCCCGCTGTGATAAGTTCTTTTTTTCTGCACCTGCCTGGGGCCTCAGGGCTAGCTTTACTGTCTGTCTCATGAAAATTACCCTCTGGATACTCTCCCAGTGTTTCCCAAACCTTCTAGCAACAGCCTGGGTACGTGTTCATCCTCAAACCTCCATCTTTCTGCCTTCATTTCCTAGAAGCACAAAATTAGGAAGGTGGATGTCTTAGGTACTTTCTTCTTCACTGAGACACAAGTCCAAAGTCTAAAATTTGAAGGAATGAGAGGCTTATTTCGGTTCATGTTTCAGTCCATAGTCAGCTGGCTCCAAAGCAGGAGAGAGGGGCAGAAGTGCACGGTGGAGGAGAGCTGAGAGGAGTTGCTTACATCGCCATGGTAGTAGAGAAGCTGAGAGTATGAAGGGAGGAGTAGCATAGGGAGATACATTCTCCCAGGCCACGCCCCCATGACCCACTTCCTCCAATCAGGCTTTTCCTCTGTCTCGGTTACTTTTCTCTGGTCGCTGAGACAAAATACCCAACACCCAAAATGAAGGAAGGAAAGGTTTATTTAGCTTACAGTTTGTGGAGGTTTCAGTCCATACTTGGCTGATTCTGAGGCAGAGTGGCACACGGCAGAGGGCAAACGTTCAGGGCAGCAGAGCACAGCAAAACCAGAAGAGCAAAAGGGAGGAATGGCTGCAAGCAGCCTCTTTTTCTCCCTTACCTTGTAAACAGCCTACCCCCGCCCAGGGGGCGTGTAGCCCTCAGTCTCCATGCCATCCTCTTCCACAGGCTCAGAATGTGTACAAAGTAAGCACCCTGGTTTCCTGCTGAGTCAGTCTGCCAAACCTCTGGACTTCCCAAGTGGACACAATGTATAAACCATAACAACCTCCCAAGTCACATTTACCTATAAACTCACCAGTAGACTAGTCCAATGAGAGTATCACATCCTCATGATTCAACTGCCTCCCAAAGTCCCTCCTATGACTGTATGAGACCTTGGGGACATCTACATATAAACTATAATAGTGGATTTTTAGAACAGAGTTACTGAGTTCAACTTGAGGCTCAAAAATCTTGCCTCTGACACAGCATCGATATAGATTTTTTTTCCATGTTTACCATGTGCTACACTTAGTTATTTTTTCAAGACCTATTGCTCCAAGTATGGAGGGTTTATAAAAACATAGACTTCTGGTCCCAAATCCACTGTTTCTGGTTCAGCAAGTCCAGGGTGGCTCACTGAATTTTTATTTTGAACAAGTTCTCAGGTGACAGGATCCTGCTGAGCAAGGCCACATGCTGAAAACCACTGTCCTAGATCATTATTAACTGATGATTGTATATTGATTGGAAATATTCCACCGTGAAACCTTGATTAATTTAGAACTAACTTGTAGGGATTTTCTGGTCATATGACTAGGGCTAAGATGTCAATCTGCAGAAAAATAGATTTTTTTTTTTAGCAAATCAGCAGTACACAGGATTATGAAGAGAAAGCCAAATGGTGAGAGAGCAGAGGCCCCTCTGGCACAGGTGCAAAAGCATTAATTTACCTAAGAAGTACCATAAATTGTGCTGTGTTGTAGCAGTAAATAACACTGACCCACAAAGCAAGAAAGGTCGCTTTCAGTTCCAATGAAGTCAATGACGAAGCTCTGGTTTTGGGCCATCTCCCTCTATCCCATTAAAAACAGTTCCTCAGTCTCTCCTTTCAACAAAGAGAAAGAGCCTCAGGACAGACAATGGTAACCTGCATGTAAAACTCTAGTTTTCACTGATGTGCTTTTGTCTGTTGTTAACTTACACCTACCCTGTGTAGACAGCTTGGCACAAGTGATGGAAGTAGACTGCTTTGCCTTAAACTCGCTGTAGCATTTCAAGGTGTGCAAGTGTGAGCAAAGCTCTGAACTGCTCTGTGTTTCAGCTGTCTCATTTTAAATGAGGATTAAAAATAACATCTCCATCAATATTATTATAAATAAGACATAAGTTAATATTTATAAATCTCTTAGAGATTATCGAGGACATACAAAGTGCTACATAACTACTTAGAAATAAATGCATGTATAAATAATTCACAGACACATGGACAACACTTTCTTCAAGCAAGTAAAGGGCAGAGATAATGTGCTGGTCACTTGAGACTGTTCTTTCCTATCCCTGCCCATGTAAGACATTTTAATCCATGCAGGCATGGCCCTGATTCAGCTTTCCTCTGGCCCATGTCAAGGTATCCACAAACACTGGTGGAGAGTTAGCACTCTAGTCCAAAATTCACTTGCTGAGCCTGGTGGCCACCCCAGTGGAGCTGGCACAGGGGCTGTGCTTGAGCAAAGGCTGGGATGGCTCAGCCCTGGACAGGGATGGAAGCTGAAGGGGACAGGTGAAGTTCTAGAACCAGACTGGCTATGACTCTGTGGTCCTCATTCTCTGAGCAGCCTTAGGAGAACTGTGATCCCCTGTCATCCTCCAAGCCAATCAGCGGTGTTGGAGAGGGTTGAAGGACACGGAAGAGATTTAGGATATTAGGACCCAGAGGCAAGATGGGAGGGCACACCCAGGTGAGATGGGCCCTGGGCCAACAATTCTGTCTCAAAGAGGCAACCCTTTGCCACAGACCCTACTACCCAGAAATGAACCTCGTCTTAGCCCTGCCCCCTTTTTCTGTTTTAGGGATTGAGCACTGAGCTCTATCCCCAGCACTTCTTTTTGAGTCTCCCCCAGGTTTTCCAGGCTGGCCTTGAAGTTGGATCCTTGTATTGCAGCCTCCCAACTGCTACCATACCCAATTCTGGGGCCTTACTTCATGAAAAGAAGATCCAGGGCCTATATTCCCAGAGACTCTGATCCAGTGGGACATCTGCATTTTTAATAAAGGACACTGCAATTTTGTGACAGAATGTATGGAACACATTTTCATAAATTCTACGTTTGTCTGTTTTTAAAAGAGGGTGTGCTTCTGTCTGTACTGTTTTAGCCTCATTTAGTCCCATTTGAAAGGAACAGAGTGCAGAATGCTGCAGGCTGGGTGCCAAAGGTATATTCCAACCAAGAATGAGTTTTGTGCGGACAGCTTCAGAGACATCATCACTTTCCCCATTTGGCCTTTCATTCTTTCCTTCTTTTATCATAAAAATATATAAATTGTGCTTAGCAGAAAGTTATGGGTGCCCAAGATCTTCAGCTGAAAAATAACCACGATGGAACATTTACTGCTCGGAAAGAGTCAAGCCCAATGTGAAACAGGAAACCTGACGCGTTCTGCTATTACAGCTCGGTCTTTGTCTTCGTGTTTGCCCACAACTTTTATCCATGCAAAGTCTACTGCGTGGCACTTTAAACCATGCCCGTGTCATAGTGATACTAAAAGGAAAGTTTTGCTATTTATGCACATTGGCTAAATTAACTATTTTATATGCAGCCCAAGACAATTCCTTTTCTCTCAGTGCGGTCAGGCAAGCCAGGCATGTGCAGGCTGCGGGGTGGGCACACCTGATTAGTGGCCAGTGAATAACAGCTTGTCATCCATAGGAAACAAGGCATCAAAAATGCGAGAAGCCTGGGTATCATTAAATGGTCAACAACATGAGCTTTGAAAGATGCTTGGATCATCGCCATGTGTGGTTTTGGTTTATATAAAGACATCAGGATGGAAATTCTTCCAATAGGGGGTTTAAAAAATTGTAGTAAAATATATATCACATAAAGCTTAACATGAAAAACATTTTAAGTGTACATTTCTGTGCTAGTAGCCACATTCAGAGTGTTGTATAACTATCATCACTGTGCAGCCCCAGAATGTCATGTTTCCAATTTGAATTCCATACCCATTTAGCACTTACGCCCCTCTCCCACCCTCCAACCCCCGGGAATCACTATTCTACTCTCTGCGAATCTGATTACTATGGGTACCTCATATAAGTGGAATCAAAGGCATGTGTCTTATGACTTGACTGAATAACGTCACTTAACATCATACCCTCAGGCTTCATCCATATGATTGCGTGTGTCAGAGTTCCCTTCCTACTTAAGACTGAACTCTATTCCATTGTGTATCTACGTGTCATTTTGTTTACCCATTCACCTAACAAAGGCCACTGGGTTGTGTCTACTTTCTGGTTACTGTGAGTAAAATTTCTAGGAACATGAGTGTGCATGTCCCCAGGAGGGGGTTTTGCTAATAAAAAGCAATGATACCCTTTGCACCATCTCCTGACATTCTGTTCCAGAAAGTAGGAGACTGGCTGATTTTTGTCACACTCCATAGGAGATGTACTGAGTAAAGGCCACACTCAGAATCGCTGGCCAGGTTCTTAACAAATTCTCTTGAGGTTGAAATTTTAATAAACCACCTCAGTTTAGAAGTCTTCACATTCCCCACCCCTTTCCTCCACTAAGATTGCACTTCACATATCCTGTAGATTTTTTAAATACATTAAGACCTAAAAATTCCATTGGGTTATTTGAAACCAGAGAAGATAATGTTGACAGTGATGTGATAGAGACAGACAAGATATTATTGCCAGTTTCAGGCTTTTATATTAAATGCAGATCCCTGTCCACAAATTGTAGACAGTGCGTTGTCTACAGTGTGCAATTGTAGGGCTAGGTAAGCCTTAGTGTGGTGAGACAACCTCATGGTGAATTTTTCTTGATATTTAAAAGGAGGTATGTGCTACTTGGTGATTTTTTGGCAGGTTAATAGGTTGTAGTTACAGAAGTTGCTAGGTAGTGATGACCAGCACTATAGAGGCAGGGCTTGTTCTATGTAATTTGTAGGAATCCTTCCATCACTCCCCACCACCAGTTGCCGATTCATCTGTAGAAAAAAAACCCAGATGACAGTGAAATTATTGCATGCCTCCTATTTTTAAGGCAGTGTCTGAAAGGAATCATTGTCATTTGGTTCCCTTGAAGGATGGGTTTTCAGAATGGTAAATGTCTCTGGATGAGTGGTGGGTGGTCTAACCAGGGTACATGCTTCAGAAGAGATGCTTGCTTCCTGGCTCTGGCTCCTGCAGGTGCGTCGGCCTCACTTCAGTCTTTAAAGGTGGCCGGCAGAAGCACTTCCCAGGAGGCTGGGCTGCTTCAGAATTCAGTTTTTGAAAAGGGCTTTGAAGATAAAAGGAGGAGTCCTCGCTTTATGCTGTTCCCCCCTCCTTAATTTAATCTTTTGCTGCCTCTTCCTGAAACCAACTGGCCCTCTCACTAGGCAGTTCTGGGAGGTGCAGAACTGAGAAGTTGTGGAGTTAGCACCCCTCCCCGACTTCTGCAGTGGGCCTTTGCTGAGCCACCTTGAGGCTACACATCTTTCCTCCCCAACCAATCCCCTCTGCCCTTGGCCATTTCTTTTGCCCGGTTCTGAAACAAATTTTCCTGGCTTAGAGTATCTGCAATGAGAAATGCATATCTCATTTGTTTCGCTCTGCCAGGGAATAGATAATCCAGATCACAGCAGCATTCCTTTATGAAGCACACAAACCCAAATACCTGTATGATCTCTGTTGTAAGCCTTTCAGGAACCACACTGAACCCTCAAAGTCCTTTTCAAAGAGGAGATGCTGAGTATAATTTCACCTCTCCACCAGCACTTGTGTTGGGTGTTTGTCATTAGGCTGCACAGTACCTCGGTGAAGTTGTTTCTGTTGGCCCTGCCTGCTCAGACCCATATCTCTCTGTCACTTTTTGTCTCCAATATGCTGTGGGGTAGGAAAAAAAGGAGGTAACCAATTAGTTAGACACAAAAACTAATGAAATTGAATTTTGGTAAGAACAATAAAGGGCTAATACTTTGAAGTCAGAGAGCTACAGATTTAATTGATAAATCTAGAGTTTATTTCTTGACATCATGACTCAGTTATTTAACCTCCCTAAACCTCAGTTTCCTCACCTGTAAACTGAGGACAGGATTAGTATTATCTTCCATGGTTGTTGTGAGGGTCATCTGAGGTACTGTAGGAAGGTGCCTGGCACATGAAATCTTCAGCATTTGGAGAGAGGACAGTATAAAAATACCGATCATGCCCTACTCTGCCCCCCACTTCCCTCCCTCACTATCTACCATCTTTGTGTCTGTCTCTCAGCTGCCAGCTGCAAGTATCCATAACTCTTTGTTGAGGGCTTTCTCTGCCTGTTACCTGCTTGGCAAGAGCTCATGCAAGGCCAAGTATTTGAGGAATGGTTCCCTGGTTTCTCAGGAGTAGCTTTCTCCTGACTAACAAACATCTTTGGACAAAAATTCTGGCTGAAAGTTGAAGCTGGGTAAGCAGTTTACTCAGACACACTGTGAACTGCATATTTCCAGGGGCAATGAGTCTCACCTGCCCACAACGTCATCTGCTTGATGGTACACCTTGGGTTGAGTTTCCTCCTCTGTCTCATTTTCTTATTATACTTCCTGGGCTACCTAGGATTAGCTCCAAAATAAACTACCCACATTTGTACTGGAACCCTACTTCAGGAACCCAAACTAAGACATTGCTATGACTGTTAGATGCTGCCTTATTCCCCTCTCAGCATCCCCCTTAACTTATATGCTCTTTTGATTTTATATTTGGTTGTAGGTTGAGTGTCCCCCAAGCACCCATTGTGATTGAAGGCTTGGTTCCCAAGGTGCTGCTGGAAGTTGAGGGACTCTGTGATACTTTGGGCCTAGTGGAGGTCCTTAAGTCATTTAGGGCCATGCCCTCAGGACCTTGTTTGCCCATCTGTCTGTCTCTGCCTGCCCCCAGCTTCCTCGCTGTCATCCAGTTCCAGATGTTGGGACTGTTTGCTTTTCTGTGTGCTCCTGCCATGATTTGCTGACATCACCATTCTTACCAGAGGCCAAACCAACAAAGCCACCTGGTAATGGACTTTGAATCTCCAAAAGTGTGGTTCAAACAAATCTTCCATTTTTATAAATTTAGTTGCCTTAGATATTCTAAGTAATACAAAAATGACCAATAAAGAACAAAAGAGGGAAAAAAATCTATTTTCACACAGATACGTGGCCACAAATAGTAATAATTAATTTTTAAGATCTTGCTTTGCAATTATAATATATATTCTTGGGCTGGAGGTACAGCTCAGTGGGCTAAGTGCTTGCCGCTAGGCACTAGGGCCCTGAGTTCGATCCCCGGTCCCGGGAAAAAAATATATATATATAATATATATTCTTTAAGCTATTCCAGAAACATGGTAGACATAGTAATTATTTTCTAAATTGAATCATTAATAAAGCTATTAACCACTTCCATCCCTCAATTTTTAGTCAAGAAGGAACAGAACCTTTTGAGAAACCTGCCTCTCACATACAATAGTACTCCTAAAGGACAGCTATATATTTTACATGGCACAAATGTCCATACATTCACCTCTCACTGCACGGCTGACAGCCTCAAAGTGACAAGGGCATGCACTGAGCAGAAAATGCTGTCCTCATGTGTGCATTTGATGTAAGGAAGTGTGGAGAGGCTAGAACTTTAAAAATGGTCAGCATATAGTATAGTACTCCTAATCACTGTCACCTTTATGTTAAGGTCCAGTCTACTCAGAGATGAACGGTTTTCCCCAATGTTTGCATAAAAATGAGCCTCTGTGGTCACATCAATTCATGCACTGGGGATTTCTGATGTTCTAAGATTCCATATACTACCCAGGTAGGTACATGCCTGTTATGGTTGATACATTGTGTCAACTTGAGGAGTCTAGAAGCTTAACTAAGTAACTCAGCAGTTCTACATCCTGGGGTGAAAAAGACATGCCCTTGGGGCTCTAACATATTGTTCATTGTGTCAATGTGAGAAGTTTAGAAGGTTAAATGAATCACTGAGCAGGGGCCAGGGTCCTTACTTTGTATACATCCTGAGCCTATGCAAAAAGAGGGTATGGAGATTATGCTACACCCCCTGGCTGGCTGGCGGTAGTCTGCTTACAATACAAGGGAGGAAAAGAGGCTTGTTGCTCCCCACCTTTTGCTCTTGTTGCTTTACTGTTTTATGCCACCATGAACTGTTGCCCTCTGCCATGTGTCACTCTGCCTCAGAGGCAGCCAAGTATGGACTCCACAAACGGTAAGCTAAATAAACCTTTCCTTCCTTCATTTTGGGTGTGGGGTATTTTGTTTCAACAAGGAGAGAAAAGTAACCAAGACAATGCCCTTTTTAAGTATGGATTTTGAAGTGATTAAAGTATATTTTGCAGCATTTGCTTAACTTGAGAGTCTGGAGCTAGGTTTGAAACTATGACATTCTAGCAGACAGCTTGCAAAAGGCTGCTTCTTTCTTCAGACTGCTTGCTCCAGGGGATGCAGATGGGCAGAGGTGGAGCAAACTGCAGAGGAGCATCACCAAGGTGGCTTATTGGATTGAGACTTCTGGTCTATTTATTGTGCTCCTGGTAATAAAATTATTGCCAAACTAATAGCTGCTGCTCCATTTCCTGTGTACTGGCCAGCTGCCATGTTTCTAGCACACTTCACCTCACTGGGTACCCTAAATGCTCTGCAAGGCAATTATAATTGCTATCACTATTTGATAGCAACTAAAGCTCAAAGAGGTCAGGTCACTTGCTCAGCATCACGTGATAGAGAAAGGGAAGAGGTTGAGTTTGAACCCAGGTTTGTTGACTTTAAATACCCTATCCAGACCACATCCCTGATGAGCCTAATGATGAGTAAGGCATGAGTCATTCTCCCTTCCTCACTCCATTAATTCATCAGCTGTTCCTAATGGCACAGCCAAGGAAAGGCTGAGAATGTAAGATTTTCCTCTGTAGGAATAGGGTATCTTTTCTTTTGTCTGTGTGGTGCTCATAAAACTCAAGGAAAATGGTGAAGAGGTGTGTACCAGCATGCTTATTTTTATAATAAGGCATTTTTATTTTTATAACAAGGCTTAATTTTATAACAAGGTGTTCAATGTGGCAAGTATTCATCGTCTATCTCCCATAAAGGTCCGACTTCTGCCGAATTTCTCTTTACCAAAAATAATTTGTAACTGTGTGTAGCACTCACATTTCCAATCCCCGAACTAGACAATGAACCAATCACAAATTCTAGATTCAGCCAGCTCCAAAAGCCCATTCCCCATGACTTCATGAAGCTTTGGAGGGACATCTAGGCACAAACCATAACAAGATCTCAGCCAATTAATGGGTGGAGCAGGAATCTCTGTGCAATGCCAATTCTGACCAGCTCATGGATAATAGAAATTTGGTGTTAGGGTTTAAGTATGCTTTCAAGTGGTAGCTGGGGATGCATTACTAAGGCCTCACCCAAGATTATAACTAGTTTACCAATAAGCATGCTAAGCAATCTACTCTCCCAGCCTTTTCTATGTCCTGGTGACTGTTCCTTCCTCTGCTCCGAGTCCTCAGGAAGAGTGACTGGCACTGGATGGGTTTTCAGGTACCACCCCAGTATGTCAGGGTCAAGGGAAGGCTCATGTGATAGCACTGAGGGTGGGGTGCTGGCCCGAGGCTGGGACAGCGGATCAAATGCACATGGTGACAGGTGGCCTTACGAGTCTAGTTTGGGTTTTATATAAGGGCTTAGGGCTCATACCAGCTTTCATTCCATCAGGCTCACGTCTATAAAATTAATCCTGTTTTAGTTACATTCTCATTGCTGAGATACAATACCTGACACCCATGGCTCTAAGGAGGGAAGGTTTACTTTTGGCTCACAGTTTGCAAAGGTTTTGGTTTATAGTTGGCTCAATCCAAGGCAGAGAATCCTATCAGAGGGCGTGGCAGAGGAGATAAGCTCATGATATGGCAATGAGAGGCAGGGAGACATAAAGGGAGGCAGGAAGGAGATAGATCCTTCTCTGTGTTGGCCCCAGTGATTCGCCTTGTCTAACCCAGCTCCCTCCAAAATCACATTTACTATAAATCCATCAGTAGACTAGTCCACTGTTAAGTATCCTGCTTCTCATTATCCAGTCACTTCTCATAAACCCTATTTATGAGAATAAGACTTAGAGGGATATCCAGATAAACTTCGACATCTCCCTGTTCCATTCTCCCTTCATTGTGGAAACGGATTAAAGCTTTTGTGTAACTGACTGGCTTGATTAACACCAATTTGCAGCCATAGCTGAGCCTGTAGGCTGAAGGTCCGCAGCACCTGAAACTTGGGAGTCCTTGTATGACAGGCTGACAGATGAAACAGTGCTATCTATTCACTTGTTACAAAAGAAAATATTGGACAGATCTGCTGTTCACTACTTTAACCATGTAACCATATTTGGCATTTTCAATAAAAGAACAAATGGAGCAGACAGGCATTATGGATCTCCTAAGGAGACATAATATGAAGTACTCAGATCCCCTTGTGGTGAGTATTGCCCATAACGCTTAATCAAACACAACTCCTGGGGCTGGAGATATAGCTCAGTGGCACAAGTGCCTGCCTAGCAAGCACAGGGTCCTGAGTTCAATTCCCAGTACCAAAAAAAAAAAAAAAAAAAAATTAATGTACCAAACACAGCTGCTGGTTTGTAGGAATAACTCAGTGGATGGGGCAGAAGAACAAGTTCAAAGACACCAGGAGGAAACAATCAGACAAACCCAGAATGCTAATTCGACAATATTGGCATTCTTTAAGATAAAAGTCTATGTTCTTCATGAAAAAAGGGAGAGAGAATTAAAAGTGGTAATAATAACTAAATGAAATATGCTGAATAAAATCTGTGGTGGACTAACTAATAGTCAACTTGGAATGCCCAGGGCAACTGAATCAGCATGGTTTTGGGTATGGAAAACCCACTTAAGGATTGTTGCCAGCAAAATAAAAGGAGAATTGGAAGGGAAGAAGGTTTGCTGTTGATTTGGTTTTCCTGATATGAACTCAGTTGTTCTCATCCTTGGAGGAGCTCAAGTCTTCGCTATTGCTGAGGATGGCTGCTGTTTCCTTTGGGGGACCTCTGTCCTTACCTTGAGTGTCACTTCCCGGGTGTAGTGCAGATCACTCAGCCTGGTAGTACAGATCCATCACCCTCCTGGTGCAGACTTTCTAGCCTCCACCACTGAATTTTGGGCCTTCCCAGTGCACTGCCTTGATACAGACTTACATAAGGCGTTGTTGTGGGCTCTAGGCCTCCAGCTGGAGTCATGGAGAACATTGCCATGAACTCTAGGTCTTCAGCGGGACTCATGCAGGACCTTGCCATGAGATATAGTCCCTCAGCTGGATTCTTTGGGTCTGTAGTGCATAGACAGAGCTCTTGAACCCCTCTGCATTTGATATTTTGGGTGAATATTATAAAATAATCCTATAAACTCTGTGTCCTGTATTAAATCTATTCCCTGGCAAACCCTGAGCACAACAATCCTGTATAAATTTAAGATATATTTTGGGATGATTTGAATGTGGACTAGCCTATGGCCATACCACCTTGAACGTGCCTGATCTCACCTGGATGTGGACCTGATGTTGAATAATGCTATGGAAGTACTGTTGATTTTTTTAGGTGCCATAATGGTATTGTGGTTATGTAGGAAAATACCCTCAGAAGATCCATTCTGAAGTGAAAATTTTAAAGGGTAAAGTATTATCATGTTTCAACATATTTTTAAATGAAAGAAATATACATATATAGGCATGGGCACAGATATACATGTATGCACACACACAATGACTTTTCGCTTTCTACCTACCTAACATCTAAAGAGGGGATAATAAATATCAGTACTTCATGGATCTAGATGAGGCTATATGGATGTTCACTGTAGTGCTCTGTAAACTTAAATTACTTTAAAATAAAAAGCCATAAAATGTCAGATTTAGGTGGTTTGAATGCCTACAGGTGCTAGTGCAGACCCAGCCCTTGTGGGATGTGCTCTTCACCTGCATTTCTTTCAGGGACCAAGAGCTAGTGCACTCACCTGTCCCCACCCTAGAGGCACTTACTTTGGAGTTTGACTGTTAGTGATTATAGGGAAAACTGCTTTCCCCATCTAGTGAGCTAACTGGGACCATAGTCCATTTGCTAACCTTCTACTTTAATTCAACAGGCCACAACCAAAGGAATCTTGGCATAGCTTGAGTTTACCACTTCTCTGTTTGTGTCTCCCAGTATAGATTAAAGACATTGTTGGTGTTTAGATCTAATGGTAATATGGAAGGGGAAAGGACTGTTTTCTTACCACTCTGACAAAGGTTGGGATGAGGGGAGACATGGCACCCATTCTCATTAGCACCTTTTTCAAAAGGTGGAAAGGGGGAAAATATCTCGTGAATATCACTTATTACCCAAGTGTCAGAACATCTTGTGTCCTGGAAAGTTACAAAACAGACCTGTGAATTAGATAAAGAGTAACATGGGAAGAAACCAGCTTTGTCCCTGTGACACTGTCTTCTTTGCTGTCCTTTACTGAGATCTCCTGATCACATACGCAGATCATTAGAAGGTGAGAAGGATGAGGTGTGTTGGGATGGATGGACAGAATGACCACTCTCACTCTCCCTTTCAGCATCTGTGACATTCAGTGGCGTTTAGTCATTAGCTTCTTGCTTTCTAGGTGTTGATCTTACTTTCCTAATAAACCCTTGTAGCTTCTATGCCTTTTGTCTCCCCAATGTACCCTGTAGCATGGTAGTATATTTGGCACTTAGTAAATATTTGGCAAACATTCTGTGATTGATATAGTGAATTTTAAAGGTTCAAGCATAGCTCAGTGACAGAAAAAAATCTAAACGAAACTATCTTAAAACCAGGAATGTAGTGTCTCTTATAATTGCTAAGTTCAGATATTAGTGGCTTTAGGCATAGCTTGCCTCAGGGTCTCTAAATGTGTCAGTAAGGCCTGGTCTCACCAAATCTTTTCTCTTTCATATTAATTTTTAGAATTTATCTGGTGATTAGATGCCTGCTCCAGTCCTACATCTTGTGGGTCTAAATTCAAATGAAAAGAAGAGAGCCTTTCTTGGCAGAACTTGTATCACATCTCACTATCTCTCCCCAGGTCATGTATCTATTCCTGGATAGATCACTGTGGCTGGGAAGATGTAACTCCATGGGCCAGGCTTGAGTCAAATACATCATACATCCCTATGGCCAGAGGGAGGTCAGCTTCCCTGAAAACACAAGCTCTGGGAGGAAGGATAGTTTTATTAATCACCTCCTATCCATCCCACTGGTGAGGGAGACTGCTGTCCTAGGGTTGCTCAGATAGCAGATCCATGATTTCTGACAATGGGCAGATGAGATCAACACTGTTTATCAGCCACATACGTTCATATCCTGGGGGTGGGAAACTACATGGTTTTCAGGGTCACGTGGAAGCTACACTTAGAGACAGAATGAATAGCCAGGGGCTGTGGGAGACTGGTTTGTAGTATCAAGAGGGTGGAGTAAAGCGTGATTTGGGGTGGAAGGATAAGGTTTGCCTGTTTGAATAATCCTGTGAGTTGGCAAGAAATTGGATCCCACCAGTCAGGAAAAGCAGGAACATGTCTGATCTTCTTCATAAGGAGGGTTCTCTCCCTAAAGACCTTAACAGCAAGAGCAAAAAGAAGAGAAAGACCCCCAGTTAGACTCTTTGAAGCTCTTCTGGTTTTATCTGCTCTCAAGGTAGCACCGAATGTTTTGCTTTAATTTGAGGGCTCAAATGACTCCTAGGAGAAATTAAGAGACTGTTAATGTAAGAAGGGCAAATATTAGGCTAAAAAGGAATATACCCACTGTCCCTGAGTCAAGGAACTTCAAGAAAGTAGTTGACCATCAAACACTAATTCCTTTGTTTATCTGGACTGGTCACCTTGATGCTGACTTGTTTTGGTAATCTCAAATAAATGTCACTACTGTCATAACGAAGGAGAGAACCATGTGAATATGGATGACACAAAATGAAGTTCTGTGGATGCATGATCTGGAGAGGAGAGTCACTTCTTTGGGGAAGAGAACTCAAAGCATAGGCACGATTTTGAAGTGTCATCCTCTGGGACACCCTGGACAGGCCTGTTGCCCTGCTATCGGCCACTCACTCATTTTTCATTAGGTGCAAAAGTCTTCACTATGTTGATACTTTTGGTGGACTAGGTTAGATTCCCACTAGGCCTCATTCCAGATTTAATCATGGCAGGATATATTAAATAGCACTTTTTAAACGGTTCTTTTTTTTTTTTTTTTTTTTGCGGTACTGGGGATCGAACTCAGGACCCTGCGCTTGCTAGGCAAGCGCTTATTCCACTGAGCTATATCCCCAGCCCCAAACGGTTCTAATTGAATAACCTTGCATACATCAACTGGAACCATTAAAAAGTGTCATTAATGCATTTTAGACATAATGCTAGAATTGCTGCTGATCAAAGCTTATTGAGACCATAGGTAATTTGATCTGATAATTACTAAAGCAGAGATTCTCACTTTTTTTCTATGAAACTTTCTGAGAATTGGGCTAAATGCTATAAACATCAATGAAATAGACACACATCCCAAAACTTATAAACAGTTTCTGGGAATTTTCACATAGTCCCTAAAATCTCAGTGTTAAACTTAAACCATGATTCTACAACTCCACAGCTTTGACAGTCATATTTGGAAAACTGCTTACTACAAGTTAGTAAGGCAAACTTTTATCCCAGGAGGGAGCCAAATCTATTTCTTGTCTAAGACAACTGCATGTCTACAGCACAGTAGCTTTGGAAATTCAGGTCCTTAGTAGTGCTGTTTTGGGCTCCTGGGTCAAGGTGTACACATACCCTTTCTTGTCTTCTCTGAATACGTTGCCTTCTGCAATTGACTCTGCTTAGTATCTCTCTTTGAGGGATTTAAGCATGGAAAGGACATTTTTAGAAATTGAGCTCCAAGATACAGAAAGCCAGAAATGATACTGAATGCTATCACTAAAGATACGAGAGCTTCATCACATTTTTAAGCCCTGGATAAATCTGAGCATGAACAGCATTCCCCCCTGGACATTATCATCCAGGAAAATTTGAGCTGGACTATCAATTGCTACTAGAGAAATCATAGTTGATTCACCTGCTGACCTGGAAGACTTGGTGACATAGTTGTAGATAAAACATGCTTTCAATACCTCGTGTGTACAAGGTTCTCTGAGGGCAAGTATGCCTGGCCAAACTATGGAGCAAGATGAACGGGGTCGCTCTTTTCTTCCTATTACTAGCTGTTTTCTTCGCCCTCGGTACTCTGCTCTGTGCATTCTTCTCTTTCCAGGCACTGGTACTCTGTTCCATTTCTTTCTCAGGATTCAATCAATCCTTACTTGAAGAGTGGGGACCAGGTGCTTTGGCATAGGGAATAAGCACTGAGACTATTAGGGGAGGAAGTTCTGTCCTTTCAGCTCTGTATTTCCCATCTAGGTGGTCTGGGCAAGCTGTAGAATATTGCTTGGGATTTATCTTCCAAAAGTGAAGGAGGAAGCAAGATAACAACAACAACAGCAGCAGCAACAACAACAACAAATTCTTTTTTACATAAGTTCCTAGTGAGGATCAAAGTAACACACAAAAGAATGCACTGTAAACAGCAAGGTTACATGGGAAAAATAAGATGTTGTTAATAAACAAATGAAGCTGTGACTTCTGTTGGGAAAGGGAATCTTTGGAGCAGGAAACCCTTTCATTTTCTGCACAAGTGAACCTACAATGATGAAACAATGACCTTGTATAATACAATGATGAAACAATGACCTTGTATAAAGGCTGATATTTTGCATCAGTAATTTCTTCCTAACCCTCCAGACATCTGGTATAGGCCCTTCTGCCCAGGCTCTGCAGTGATTGGATCCTTAGAATAGGAGCTACGACCTGGAGGTTCCTGGATCCTGAAAGAACACTTTTTTTTCATGGTAGATATTTTCAGCACTTACAAGGCAAGAAGTGGTTTGGAGGATAAAGGATGGATCAAATGGAATGTCTGTCTTTCCAGCCAGCAGGAGAACATGCTTTACTTCTTCAGAAGGAAAGAAAGTGACCAACAAGTGGAATATACTAGAAAGAATGGTGATGTTTCATGAAGGCTAAGGACTTGAAAACAAATGAAAACCTACCTCAAAAGAATGTACAGTTCCAAATGTACTGAGCCGGTCAGTTGGATCAGATCAGTGGCCAGATTCATATCAGCCTGGAATGCTAGGACTCTAGTTGAAAGGAGATTTGATGGATGGTATCAGAATTATGTCTATCTCAGAGATGTCAAATGCATGGAGATGCTCAGAGATTCGGAATACCTGCAGTGGAAAGAGCACCACAGATTCTATTATATCTTTTGACACCTCTAACCATTTGCAGTATGAAATAGAATACATTTTGATTCTCTTCTTAGAGTAAGATTATCTGCGTAGATTTCAGGGGAAACAACTTATCCTGTTATCAGATCATCTTGTAAGGAGCATTTCAACAGCTTCTGAATATTTCCTGGAGGGAACCTTAAATTTGGGTCTTTCGAGACAACCAGCACACTTTTTGCTGAGTACACCTAACCCCTGGCAGGTGGAATACAAGGACAAATTAAGGAACTGGCTAGGTGGAATCATACCTAGAATTTCCTCTAGTGACCTGTTTTTTTCTTTTGTCTTTCTCTTTAAAAAAATTCAGGACACAATATAAATCACAGATTTTAAGTGTAGAGGTGGACAAATGTTGACAAATGCATGCATGCATGTAATGAACATCTCAGTTAAGTACCGTAGGATATTTCTAGTATTTCATATTTCCTTCCTTCCCCTTTGTTGTCTCTACCCAGAAGTAACCATCATTTTGCTTACTACCATACTCACCAAACATCGTCTAAATGGAGCATGTGGTATATTCTCTTTTATGTGTGACGGCTTTGTTTAAAATAGTGTTTTTGAGATTTTTTTATGTTTTTACATGCACCCATACATCCTTCATTTTTATTACTGGCCAGTATTCCATTGTCTGAATGTACCACTATTTATTCATTGTTAATGATCACTTGAATCATTTCTAGTATTTTGTTATTGTGAATAAAGATGTGGGCATTTTGTACATGTTCCTTGATGTTAGCTATCACAGAGCAGAGCCTAAAATAGATGGCTAGAAAAGCTGAAAGAATCAAGTGGACCCAGACAAATTGGTAGTTTTCACCAAGATGTCAAGATAATTCAATGTGAAAAGATGATCTTTTATACCAGTCATACTGGAATAATTGGATATCTGTATGAAAAATAGAACTTCAGTCACTACTTCATGCCACAGGCAAAATTCAATTGAGATATAATATAGACTTAAATATGAAATGCCTCTAGAAGAAAATAAAAAAGAAAAACTTCATAAATGTAGGCTAGGTAATGATTTCTGAGGATGCAAAAGGAATAATCATAAAGCAGGAAATTTTTCAGTTAGATTTCATCAAAATTAAAAATGTACTCTTTGAAAGACGATGCTAAGAAAATGAAGTTAAGTATCAGATGGGCAGAAGGTATAAATAATTTGTGTAACTAACAAAGGATTAGTATTCAGAATATGAGTTCCTTCAATAATAAAAAGCAACAATCCTATTTTAAAGGCAGGTGAAAGACATAAATAAGTACTTCACAAAACAGAGATAAAAGAATGATAAAAATGCACATGAAAAAATGCCCAATATTATTAGCTACTAGAAAAGCACAAATCATAACCGCAGTGAGGTGTCACTCAAGACACAGCTGGTGCCATGAAAAAGGCTATGAGTATGACTGAGGGACCCAGGTGCCGGTACTGGTTGGACTCCCTGTGCACCAAATACAAAAACTTGTTCACTATTTTTATCTTGTACTACACAACAGAGTTGCACTTTGTGTCATAACATCTATGGCAATGAGAAGTTTGTTTGTGTCTCTCACAGAAACATTCCCCTTTGGATGAACTAAGGGAGTAATACCATGGCTTTTCACATGATGAATTTGAAAATAACAGACAAACTCTTGGGAGGAAAGAAGGTCCCTAATTTCAACTTTCCTTGAATACTTTAATTCATGAATTTTCTGCTTTGGTGCCAAAATCTACTGTAAATGTATGAAGGGGTTAATTCAATTTCACTGTGCCTTACCCCGTAGGAAAATTATTTTCTACCATGTGCAATTTGGGCTTATGTACATCAGTGTCAAGTCTAATGCCATATTCTCAGAGTTCTTCCAAATATTACTTCTGGAAAGTAGGTGAAAGAACTGAGACTACAGCAATACCTGGGTTCACAAATGCTTCTAATCACAATTTGTTCCCAAACAAAAGCATTTGGCAAAATTTTGCTTTGATTCACAAGCTCCACACTGAGTAACAAACATGACCCTGGTCATCTTCCCCACATGAATACACATGCAATCATGTTCCCCCAAAGTGTAAAACAAATTTGTAAACTGAGATGCCACTGTATATGGTTTAGAAAAGGACGTTTTTTCTATTTTCCCCTCACTTTATGCCCACTTGTGTTTATCTATCTCCATCCATCTTTGTAGCTATAGAGTAATCATAGAGGCATACTGCAGAAAAATAGACACAGGATTTATTCCATGTGGTCCCTAAAGCATAATTCAAACTCATGCAGGTAAGCTACAGGCAGACCTGCTTGTATCTAAACAATAGTCTCTCTGCAGATGGTATGACAGCACCTCTGCAGTCCTGAGCTGCTGTGGAAGGTATTCATGGACCAGGTGGAACTAAATGGCCTGTCTAAAATTCCTCTTGGATCCTTGATATCAGGCATCTGTAACAGAAAGCTGGGGTGTAAGGGTTCCCATGGGTAAAGGACACTGTGCTGGCTTTTACTTATGGCATGGGTAAGAAAATGCCAGAGGATATGCTTACAGCGGCTAGGTAGGTGCCACTTAGATACAAAGTGTAATTTTAAGAATTGAGGTTATAAGATGTTGTAAGTTTGTGTTATCTGAAGGTGGCTTTGATTTTAGAAATAGTTGAAAGAGGTCCATCTGGAATCATCATGCTGGACAATCCTGCTAGGGGAGTTGAGAAAGAAACACAGTATAGGCATCATCATAGAGGAATGAAGTTGATTTTCTTGTTATGTCCATAATCTCAAAGTGAAATATGAGAGAGTTTCCCAACGGGGCACTCTGAAAATGGGTGCAGCTCTGAAAGCATCAGGAGGGGCTGCACTCAATGGGTATCTAGTTCTGGAGTGATTTTCAAATATTAGTCTAGCACTTTACATTTCTCTACCCTGCCTTTGCCTCTTCGCTATCTTGTGGACTCATTTATCTGCTGGCACAGCGGCATGGCCTTTCTGGAGGTCACTACCTGCTCAGCACACGTTTACAGCCAGACAGCTGCTGGAGCGAGTCGTGCCCAAACACCTGGGGGTGGCTGCCTGCGGTGTAGAATCTGCAACGCCGAGTGCCATCTGCAACCCTTTTTATGGGGACAGAATCTGTCTGCCTTTCAAGAAGGACCTGCTTAAATAATAGATTCTGTCAGAGGAAGTACACCAAGAAATCCTGATTCAGATTTATGTAATGGATGAGACTAGAGCCTTCTTCATACAGCAGACTCCGGAGAGTGGAAAAAGAGATCATTAGGGCAGATGACAAGGTGCCAAAGGGACTGGAGAAGAGACTGGGCAGCTGAAGGCCAGCACTGGGGATGACATCACAGCTTTGTTTCAAGTCGGTCTTACAAGTCTATACTGATGGAGGAAGATATTGGGCAGCCAATATCACAGAGAACCTAGAATAACTCTTCTACTAGTTAAAAATCTCCGGGTTGGACAATGCAGGAAGCATGTAGTCATCTCCATTCCGCACGGCTGCAGCACTGATGCCTATTTATCTCCCCATCGAGCATTTCCATGCTCCGAAGTCTCAGGCCTCTGTGTTTCCTTCACTCTTGGCCAGGGACTTCAGGTGGGGAGAAAGCATGTGACCCAGGCTTGGACAATCAATCCATCGTAATTTTTTACCACAGTTCAGGATTAGCAGCAACAATGACACTCCACGATAACTTTTCTGGGACCAAGGCAAAAGTCTTTCTTGCAAGATTGAACCTGAGAGGATGTAAAGCTGGATTTCTGCCAGCCATCTGGAAACCACCAGGAGTTTGAGACTGGAGCCAACACAAGGCACACAGAGCGGAGAAGCAGAAAGAACTGTCTCAGCGACATGGCTTGTACTCTGAATTCAGCAGAGCCTGAAGCCTGGCCTTCCAGTCAACTTTCCAATTTGTTTTTTGGTCTTAAATAAGTTTAATGTGAAGCAGCTGTTTGCCATCACAGAAGCTATGATTGTATCATGACTGTATCAGTTCCACGTAGCTGATGAACAAGGGCCAGAACAGGTAGGGCAGGAACGTTGGCAGAAGTGACAGGGTAACGTGGTATAGTTCTCCACAAGGAAGAGATTTTAAGAGCACAATGACAATACAAGTGCCCTTGAGGGTGAATGCCTCTTCTGTGGCAGGATTTGCAATCTGCACAGAATAGTCTCTTGGAAAGGACAGTACAGAACACACTCAAGCATCAAATGAGGGGAATTGAATTGAGCACGCTTTCAATCTACGTGTTTCAAAGTCACTTCTTAGTGACCACAGCAACAGAGTTACAAGCCCTTTCCAGTTCTCTCTCCAGGTATCTCAAACAAAAACAAGAAATAATAAACAATGTGGCACAAGGATTTTAATTCTGTAGTTCTGATAACAGCCCCGGTGGGCAGAACTTCCTCTGGCACTAACCTAACCTTGGCTCACACCACTGCATGATTCCCTAGCTCCCATTTTCTTCAGGGAGAAGATGGGATTATGAACCCTGGCATCCAGTACATAGCTTCGCACAGGCTGCACTCAAGTAAGTGATGTCTCAGCAGGAGGGACTCTAGTTAGGATCCCCTTCTGCAACCCAGCTACGTGGCAGTCTCAGATGTGGTCATTAGGACTCCCTGGGTTGATGATAGGCTGTTCTATACTACTTTACCAGCCCATGAGAATCTGACTGTGCCGAGAGGTGCTGCTGGGCTCAAGGCAGAGGAGACAGAACCATGCTGCCTCCTTCAAGTCTTTCCTATTTTGCCGGCACCTGACACTGCATGGGTCTGAAAAGATACAAAGTCACGCATTCATTTTTTTTCATTCAGCAAACTCTCATTAAGAATGCACTGTGTGCCAGGCTCTGGTTACACAGTGCTGAGCAAAGCAGACACAGTCCCTGCCTGTGGGCTTCCAGGATGAGCCCTTCCACCCAACCTGGACTCCTCCACTGCTGCTCTCTCCTGAGATGCCTTAGCTCAGGTATCCAGGCTCTGTCCTGCGCTTCCTTTGGAGTCAAGTCTATTGCCCTTGGCTGATGCCAAACCCCTTGTCATCAGGGCTTCTTTCCATTTGTTTCTCCTTTCACCTTAGAAAATACAGCTCCTAGAACCCAGGAATCTGTTCCTTAGTCTGTGCGTGGACCACAAAATCCTGGCTGGCTTGTCTAAACTCCAGCCGAGGCCTGGGCTTCCCAGGAACAATTTAATGGTTATGACTATTGTACAGTTTAAATATCCATTTGTGTTAAATTAGCAAAGCTCAGTTCAGATTCTAAGAAAAGTATGCATAACCCTGACAGGTGACCGAAAATGTTACCTTGAGGTTACCAACTCCCAGGGATGGTTGAATTTTTGACTCTGAAGCCTGAGGATAAAGGTCCTGCCTCTACCTGCTGCCCAGCTGCCTGAACGCTGTGCCAGCGAAGATGTACCCTGCCTGCCTGCCATGCAGAAAGCGATGTGCCAGGCTGCTTTTTGTTCACATTTCACAGCGCAGCAGCCCAAAGCTGGTGGGGTGGGGGAGATGGGGTCCGGTCCCCAGGGACCACCTTGCACTGATATCATGGTGGGATCCAGATTCACCTTTACCCTCAGTCTGAGCCAGGGCTCTAGCACCTCAGTGAAACCTCCATATAGCAAAGAGCAGCTAGCAGTGAGATCCTGGGAAACTTCCAGTGTGTGTGTGTGTGTGTGTGTGTGTGTGTGTGTGTGTGTAAGGGTGTCAGTCTGAGAAGGTGTGAAGAGGCAGAAAGCTGGAAGGAAGGAGCGCTCCTTGGCAGGGACAGCGCTCGTATACTACATGCCCACGTGCGTGCGTGTACCAGGGGAGCAAAGATCGGAGAGCCGGAGTCGGAGGCAGAACCAGGAGACGCAGAGGGACCGCAGGCAGAGCCCCGGCGAGTGCGCTGCCCTGGCGCGCAGCCCAGTGGCCGCCCACTGGCGGGGGCGCCGTGAGAGGAGGTGGTGGCAGTGGCGGCCGCGGCAGCGGCAGGGTTTCCCTGGGCTTCCCCTCCCCGGGTCGCAGGCGCCGGGCGCAGGCCCACGGCGCGGAGGTGACGCCCGGGCGCTAGGGGTCCGGGAGTCCCCGAGGCGCCCCGGCTTCCCCGACAGACGCGACGTCCGAAGAGCCGGGAGGGGCGCGCAGCATCCCGGAGCCCCCGGGTCCGCGGCCGGAGGTCTGGGCTGAGCCCTCCCCGCCTGCCCGCCCCCGCCGGCGCCGCCTCTCGCCCCCGCCCGCGGCCTGAGCGCGCCTCCTTCGCCGCCCAGGGTCTGGCAGCCGCGCCGGCCGAGCCGCGGGAGCCGCGGAGAGCACAAGCCGCCGCTGAGGGAGCTGCTTCGGCTGCACCATGCGAGAGCTGGCTATCGAGATCGGGGTGCGAGCCCTGCTCTTTGGGGTCTTCGTGTAAGTAGAAGCGCTCGGAGGGCGGGGCGCACCGACGCGGGGACCCACCGGCCGAGTCTTTCTGCGCCCCAACTTTGTTTGCGCCGCTGCATCCCTCCCAGGCCTGGGCGGGAGGTCCCTCCTCGTCAGGTGGCCGGAACGTGTCCTAGGGGACCCAGAGAGACCCCTTTCTCCGCTTCCTGGTATCCTCGACACAGAGCGACCCTCGCGGACCAGGGCCAGGGCTGGACCTTCCGGGCCCGGCCGCACTGTGCGTGGGGTCAGCCGCTGATCTCCCCGCAGGTGCCTCTCTCCGGCCTCACACCACCTGTCCTGTTCGGGGAACTGGGGCTGCTCCCGTGGCCAGGAGGGCGTTCTGACCTGCGCCCTCGGGAAGTTTCTCTCTCCATGTGACCTTTAAGGCGGACCCTGGCGGGCTTTGCTCTTGGTCGCATCTCCTGTCCCACCCCACCCCCGAGCCCTGTCCAGGACCCAGCTGAGTCTCCTTCAGTGTCCCCGCCTCCCACGCCCACGGTCCTGCTGAACCTTTCCCCAGGAGGCAATTGCAATACTTCTCCCGCTGGAAAACTGTTGCCAAGGAAGCTCAGCAACTCGGGGACCTCAGCCCCCGTGTGGGCTGAAAAGCACCGTTTAGAGTGGACGTCTGCTTCAGGTGTGGGCAGAAGCCCTTCCAAGGAGGCAGCGAAGTGCCTTGGGGTCTCCCAGCGGCTGGCGCCTGGGAACTGCAGCTTGAAAAAGGGAGGGGGCACTGACGTGGATTCCTTGGGAGATGTTCGAGCTTCCCCCTTGGGTGCCCCGGAATCAACGCCAGCCTCCAGGGCCCCAGTGGAAGGGAGGTGTCCCGTCTCTGTTTTAAGAACAAAGCCCAGACTCTAGCTCGCTGTGCACCCTCCCGGCCCCCCTCTGCACCCACATCTGCACTTGCCCCTCTATTAGCAGGCCCAGTTCTTTCTGTCCCTCTGCCCGTGACTCTTCTCACACATTTTAAACATTAAAGTTGCATGAACTTTCTGGTTACCACTTTTTGGATAAATACTGAACTTAGGCAAATAGAACTAGGCCCCTCTCGGGATTTCTGCCCCTAAGGAGATCCATCCCTGGCAGGTGTGCTGCGTCAAAGATGACTTCTGTTCTTGCAGCCCAGGGTGTACACATGGAAAGAAATGCCCTTTTTTGCATGTGTTTCTTTGCGAGGGATTAGATTCATCCAGAGTGGTTATTCACACCATCAGAAAAGGCCGTGAGCTCCCCCAGATGCAGGCAAGCCCCCCTCTCCCGCCTTCTGACTGAACACTAGTGTTATTCACGGGGAAGAAGGACTGAGAACTTCATCTGGGTCCCGATACATTTGGAAAAATGAAACACTTCTTCCTCCTCTTACTGTATTTCTCTACCTTTGGAATAAACATTAAACCTAGTGATTGCCATGTAGTCAGATGGGGACAGTCTCTAGTTGGCAGATGGGCCAAAACCTCATTAAATTATTGTGTGATAGAAAAGATAAAATAGTGCTCAGGGCTTAGCAGAATTTAACATTGGTTGGGTGAATGCTTGTGTGAAAACGATGAAAGTGAGATCAGCTCTTAGTCTACCTTCCTCGACTGCTGCAGGGAGTTCTTATTTTAAAAACGTTCTAGTAAAATGTAAAATATTTATATCATTTTTAACTTTCCCTCCAAATAGTCCCCCAACCACTTATGAGATGTTTACAGACATACAGTGGCCTGTGCAGTGAATTTGAAAACTTGGTAATTATTGTTTATGTGTGTCTGGCTTCCACTAAGGATGTTATGTAAAATCAGGCTGGCATTTTTACATTCTTTTTCTTCCAAAGTTCCTCCTTATATTACTTAATGTGTGATTTGCTATCATCTCCCCCCGTGGGACACAAATTGGTATTGGAGGAATTTTTGGATAATTACATGTTTCATATCAAATTGGAAGTGTTAACTTGTGGCTGTCCTTTCTGCAAAGACCAGCTTCGGCACTGATGGAAGCTCCCCCTGGGGGGTGGGTCTTAGATGCTCCGGTTCTCTTATCAGGCAGACAGCAACTTCCAGGAGACCCTAAGAACACAGACACCGTTGACCTCTTGTTTTCTCAGATAAGTTTTTGGTGGCTGGGCAGAGGCTGGCTTTGGGGGAAAGTTTTATTGTTTCTTCTGCCAGTGCTGGAGAGCTGACAGAAATTGGGTTCTGTGTAATTCTGCCTGTGAAAATGATGGTCTTACCAGCCAGGGGAGGACTGTGAAGCTCACTTGGACAAGCTGAGTCTGATTTCCTGCTATAGGGCCCAGTGTCACTGATGTAATTCATCACCTGTTTTGGCTTGGCATGTGCTCTGTATTTCCTGGGATGAGAGCCTAGTTTTGTGAGAGGAGAGTATACCTCACTTCATCAAATTTGTGCTCCAAAGAAACTTCACCTGTACATGTGCTTGTTTTCTGACTACATTTGCCCTATTGGGGAGCAGTGATCCCACTGCACCAAGCTCTCATGCTCTCTGTAAATTGCAAGCTAGACCTAGTGAAATGTGTTTTGGTTCCAGAGGTAACAGGGATGTGTTTTTTTGCTCAGAGCCTTTTGGACAGCCCTGCCTAAGATCCTCAGATAGCTGGGAAGAAAATTAGCAAGTAACAATGCAAACCAGGGCTGGCATACAGAGTTTTTCTTTGGGTAAAAATAAATTGGCTACCTAGTGTTTAGGAAAAGTGAAAGTACAGTGTGTGGCTTTGAGGCTATGTGTAGTGTTCTGAAGCCTGTGGGCCTGGGACCCTATCGCTCTGACTTAGGGACTGGGCAAAATAGGGAAGAGCAGCACCTAGGGGTTCCTTCCATCTGCTGCTACCTAAGACCCCAACAGGGATTTGGAGAGTACTTTCATAAGTGCCAAAGGTGGAGCTGGACCATCCTCACCAGTACTTAGCTGTTGGTCCACAGTCCAGTGGTGTGTTATTTCTAGTATACTGTGTACCTTTATTGCTATCACCCATAACACACTTCTTGTATGTTGAGAGGTTACTACACAGCAGGCGGTAATGAAGACTGTCACAAATACCATTTACCTGATGAAGCAATATATTGATACATCTTTCGCATGGTTTGAAGAAACTAAAGCACAATCAGATTAAGAAGCTGCCCAAGTTAGAGAGCTGAGAAGCAGCTCTGAGATTTAAATTCAGATGCTGAATCTACGTAGTCTGAACCTTGTCCCCTCACTTTGGGAAAAATGCAGCCAGCATCAGTCAATTGGAAGCACAGTGCCTGCCACGTGATCTCTCTTTGAAGCCTCATCTCATTCTTAGGTGTGGATGCTGCACTACCCCCAGTTTACAGGTAAAGAAGCTGAGTTTCAGAAAGGCTGAGTGACCTGCCTGCTTGTTCAGCTAGGTAGAGGCCTAATGTGGGTGTAAATAGGCATTCAACCCTCTACCCCAAAGTCATGAGCCACTGAATTAGAAGGTGCCCACTGCCATGCTTGACAAAAGTGAACACATCCTCTGAGCAAGTCCCTTCTGTTACCTGTTACTTCAGGGAAGAGGGTATATGTGGCCTAAAGTAATATGTGGGAACAAATATTGTTCTACCTCTAAAATTAAATCTTAGGCTGACACTTCAGAAATGAAGGGAGGACAGGGATGATTCAAACTCACCAGAAGATAGGACTTGGACTTGCTAGAGAATTGGAGGTACGATACATTCAATGTGTAAATCCCTAGAAAGAAATTAGATGGCCATCAGATGTAGTTTGGAAAGTCCTGCCTTCACAGTACTGCAGAAAGGCTTTGGAAAGACAACAGCTGTCAAATGGTCGGCTGGGGCAAAAGTGTCCTCCTGCCCCTTGTCAGCCTGAGTCTCTTGCACTCCTCTATCCCTCTGTCTCTAGGTTCCTTCCTTTGTTTCTTCTCTGTGGTTCCTAACGCTCCCTGTCTATAATGCTCCACAGAGTGTGAATCTGCTTAGCATTCTGGGATGTTCAGGTAGTGGCGTCTGCTTCATCTCAGATCAGTCCTGCATCTTGCTTTGACTATACAGGAAATCTCTGCAGGTACTGGGGATGAGAGACAGCGAGCTGACTGTTCAGTTGAACAAGTGTAGAGTGGGCTGCTATATACCTTTCCCCCCAATGCAATCGCTGAATTTGAAACTTTTGCCTTGCAACATTTCTCTTCTATCACCCATCCATTTGCCGGATCTTTATTTGACACCTTTCAGGTACCTGCATCTGTAGAATTTTTCTCTTTCCCCTTTATTAGAAAACTTTGGTTGGTGTAATTCTAACAAGACACAGGGAAGCTTGGTGCCTTAACTTGTCCAAATGACTTGCTTAAGGGCACTAGAAGTTAGTTGATGTTTGAAATACTGGCACTAACAGCCCTGTTATTATTGCTTTTATAAGGGTTCAGTCTAGTATTGCTCTGAAGTATCATCTAGGCTAGACGGTTGTGTTATTTGGAACAGAGTATTCAATTGCAGTGAAAGAGAGGGATAATTAACCTTGGAAGGGATGAGAAGGATGAGGCAGGTGCTAGGGAAGAGGTAATGTCTTACTTGAGCCTTGACCATCAAGTGCCAAGGGTACATGGCCTGAGAACAAGGACATTCCTACAGAGAGAAGACCCAGAGTTGTATTTTGGATGGGGATCAGCCCTACTAGGTGTGGTCTCTCAGACTGTGGCTTTAGGGTGTGTATACTAAAAACGGAGTTTTCGATGAGAATGTGAGAGGCTGAAGCCCCCTGCTGGGTTTTACCATAAATGGGAGGCCCCAGAGATTTGAGACAAAGGGCACTGTAGTCACATATTTGCCTAGTGGTGGAAAGGGACCATACATGCCATGCAAGCCCTGTTCACTTTTGTGAGTGACAGCAAACAACTCTATGGCCACCACTGCTTCACTGCTCCCTGAGAGTTTGTCTTTTATTATATTGTGCACTGTGGTCAGTCGAATCCATGCTTTGCCCTGGATTGTCAGCTGCTGCACCCTGGTGACTAGGATGCATCTTTGTGTCCTTTGTTTTCCTTTATTCCATGCTTGGCCTGAGCTGATTTCTGATGACAGTTTTCTTAGAACGCCGAATCTTCTGCATCAGTCCAGAACGAAGCTACTTAGAGGGTGGTCTACTGATATCCTAACCAGAATTACCTGGGCATCAGTCCAGATGTTGTTGATATGTTGATATTCAGCTGAATCAAATTAAGAAAAGAGCCCTGGAATGCTCATTTTTATCAGGCATTCCTTCCATCCATCAGTTTTGGAAACTACTAATGCAGAGTCTGCAGTCATTTCAGGGTCTTCTCTCTGGTTCTTCTACCCTTTCTGACCATGCAGCCAGACTTCCTCACCTCCTCAGCTCCTGCCATGGAATTGAATGAGGCCACATGATGAGCTCTGGTCAGTGGAACATGGGTGGAACAAGAGGTATCATTGCTAAGCTGAGACAGCATAAATCCCCCTCATTACAACAGGGAGTGCCACGGTGACATGGCTGAGCTCCAGAAGGGAGGAGTCAGGATGGTGTCCCTGGATGGTCATGCAGCTGGAAGTGACCCTGGTGAAGGAAGAAGGAAACCCTGTGTTGACAGAGATGTACGGGCAGTTGGCTACTACAGCAGAAGTCTATTCTGACTAATACACCTGTAATAATTTTGCTTACTCTTTAGTAGCAATTGTCAAACGAGTTGTTTGAAGCAAAGTAGTATAGCAAAAGAGTAGTATAACTTTAGTTCTAGCCAGGTGCATGTCTGAATTTTGGCTTTGCCACTAATGAACAAGTTGCTTAAAATCTCTCAGTCTCAGTTTCTTTATGTGGGAAAGTAAGATAATACTTATCTTGCAGAATTTTATTAGATAAGGTGCTATCAGTGCCACAGCATGCACAATTAGGTATCTTCTTCCCACTCTGTTGATCCCTATCATATATATGTAGTGATGGCATTGTAGCACAGTGGTTATGATCATGGCCTTTGGCTTCAGGCTGTCAGGATTTAATGATGACTTAAATTTCTGGCCTTTTACAACAGTGATTGCAGGACACTAGATCAAAAGCGTTATCACCACAGCTGGGTTAGATAACATATAAGGAAAATGCTCTGTCCCTCTTTTTGGCTTTGAAGTCTGTTTTCTTCCCACAGAGGTTAGCTTGAAGTAGGTCCAGGGAAATCTCTCCATGAGGTCCATGTAAGGAGGATCAGGTGTCCCTGAGCTCTTTTTTTGTCCTTCTTGGAAAGATATTTGCCTGTTTGTCTGAGAAATAGAACACCTTTCTGTTTGAGATATTATTTGCCACTGTAAAATGAGTTGCTGTACCTAGAATTCTGAGAATTGATGATCTTTGCCCACAGGGAGATAAATGCTTATAGCATGACAAAAGGAGATCATTAGTTTCAGAACTTGTGGCTACAGTTATCTCAATTAGTTATAAAGATTATGCCTTTTTTGGGTCACACGAGGCTTGTAAAAGCTGAGCACTTCTCTTTTTCTGGGATAGTGTTTATAAATATGAAAATTAGCAATATTGCTTCTTTTAAAAATGTCATCTTGATGTTCTGCGTGGATGAATTAGAATCACTGCTTTGCAGTGAGGAAGCTAATTCAGACGAGACTGCTGCCTGTGGGCATGTCCTGATGCATTAACCAGAAGCTAGGCAGGTGTTAAGGGAGCTCTGAAGTGCCTGGGATGAGGTAGAGGCAGGTGAGAGGAGCTGGCACAGGGACAGCTTCATCACAATCATTCCACAAAATCCAGGGCCTAGCTGCTATTCTGTCTCTGCTAAAGACAAAGGAGCTAAGAAGAGGGGCAGAAATTCTGCAGGAGCATTTAGGTTGGTTTCCAGAAAGCTAGCAGTCTGCCAGTCAGTAGTGGATACTTCTTTCTGTCTTACTAAAGGTTTTTTTTTTTTAAACATGTTTTTATTGAAGTATTTGAACCATATGAAGTTGCTGATATTTGACTATTCTGGACTTCAAAACTGGAAATTTCATTTAGTTCAACCTAAAAATAACATACACAAAGTGCTCTATTCATAAACGTACCACTACCAGGACAGCCTCCACCTGCCAAGCCCACCTCTACCACCTGCAGTTCACCAGTACCCTAACTTCTAACACTTCTTTTGAGCTGTATATAAGATGAAATTATAGAATGTGTGTGTATGTGTGTGTGTGTGTGTGTGTGTGTGTGCGCGCCCCCGCACACGCTTGCTTGCTTTTGTGTATTTTGGCTCAGTATGTCTTGAAAGTTCCTATGTGTTGTCATGGCCAGTTGAAGCTTGCTCATTCCCATTGCTAGAGAGCATTCAGTCTGTGGTATGACCACATCGCTTTTCCCAACCCATTTTATGTGTAGGTATATCTGGATTATTTATTGTTTTTGGTGATTAAGTGCAAGGCTGCTGTTATTTTTTGCTGCACATATTTGTAATTTTTGTTGGGTATATATACCTTGGAGTGGAACTGCCAGGTTACTCACCAGAGGCTTTTAAAGAAACATTTCACTAAAAGCAACAATCCAGTCTTTACACTGCATTAATCTCCACCTCTTCAGCAGCTGCCTTGCATACAGCATGTGAGGGGTCTGGGAGGTGACACAAAGAAGCCTAAAAGTGGGTCACCATCTTGTAGAAGAGTGCGCTACCTGGCATGGTGGACAAAGAGTTAAACCCTGACCCTGGTTGTAAGGATGCACTCTGGCTTCTTCATTTATAAGACAGGGACACAGGCTCACGTCCTAAGAGGGAGCTGTAAAGACAAGGTGATGTAATGTGTGATGGGTTTCTCATATAAATATGGCGAATCGTATGTTTGATCCAGTTTCTTTGCATTCTTCTATCTTCTTTTCTTCCAGTGTCTGAGGTGGGAACATTAGTCAATTAAAAGATGCCTAATATCCCAATGAAATAATAATAGGAAAAGGGCCTCTTTCAGGACTGCAGAATAGAACTGAGCCTTAGACAGGGATCTAGAAACTTTGGGAGGGCATTGTGAACAATTGCCTAAGAAATCATTGATAAATTGATAATACATGTACATATATATATATATATATACATATATATATAGAGAGAGAGAGAGACATACACACACATTGGTTATATATACATATGTAATTGATTTGTATCTCTACCTTGGTTTTAGGAAGGGTAGGAGGTGGAGGTGGAAATCTTCAACACCTTGTATGTGCAGCTTTGAACTAGGATGATTGAATCTCTCCTGCTCTATCAGGAGGCGATATTGTTGTTCTCCTTTACACAAAGTTATGCCTCATATTTAGAATGCTCCTACCAATCAAGAAGAAACGGGAAGAGAACTTCAATAGAAAACTTGGCAGTGGGTATGAGTAAGGAACAATACAAATAATGAAGACAACTTTAAATATGTGGTATCTGTGGAAATACAAGATTTACCTCTGAAAAAAATAACAGCATTCAGTGTAGACTAGCGCAAATTTTTTACATGCTCCAATAGAAATGTGTGCAGTCATTAAAATTAGTTATGTGGTTACCTATCAGTTGGCATTTATCAACTGCTGCTAAGTGATAAAATGGCTACAAAAGTGCACATGTAATAATATATTCAGTTTGTTCTTTTGTCTGTAAGAAAAAATGTCTGTAAAGACCCACAACAAAATTTTAATGATATTTTTTCCAGGCTGATGGGATTATATAATATGTATTTTTTTTCTCTTCTTTATGCTGGTTAGTGTTTTATATCAAACATTTCTTACTTTTATACGTAATTAGAAAAAATTAATATGGATGGTTCCTGTTACAGAAAACTGGAGAAGTGAGTGCAATGTCTTTAGGTTAGGCACTGAATGATTCTTCTGTTACTGATTCAGAAATATTTAAGGCAATAAAGGGTCAAAATCAACATTTCTATATTTTACACCAATTAAAGTATGTAGAGAAGTCACAGAGTAAAGATTAACACTCAGAATATGCAAGTTTATGTTGAAATGGGTTATCAGACGCTGCTGAGGGTTTGTGAACGGGCATGGCCCTTTGGAAGAGCAATACTGCAGTGTATAAGTGGTTATAAAATGTTCCTTCCTTTGACTTAAGAGTTCTGGAAAAAAGGCACTGAGGCACTGAAGTAAGAGATTTAAAAGTCCTCATTTCTAAAAATTTTCATTGCTGTATTTCCCCTACAAAGTATTATAAATATGTTGCGGAAAAGATAAATTAATTAAAACTCACATGGTTCATATTTGAAGGCAGTTTCACAAATTCTGGACACAAGGGTAATGTCATAACCATTGAAGGAATCATTTGAAAGATCATGAAGAAACTTGAAATTTTATGGTAAAATATGAAAAACACTATACAAAATATATCTCAGAATAATAAGTACTTGAAGTATGTCTGCTTTGAGTAAATATTAGAAAGGATTACATCAAGGTGAATGTGATGGAAATGAATATTTCTCCTTATGTAAAGAAAAAACTTTAAAGATTATAAAAGGTTTATAAAATTAAAGAAATACCAAATGTGTGAAGCTCCTTGAATCCCTCACCCTTCTCTACTAGATCCATTTCTTTCACTTGCTAAACTTTTTAGTACATATTTTTATACAATTGAAAAAATTGAAGAACAGATTTTTAGTATAAAGTTTCTTAGTATGTGTTGGAATTAATTCCTATCTATATAAGATCTATTTGATTCTTTTTACTGGCTGTGTGGTTTTCCATTATGTTATTCTATTCAAGGAATTTTAGGATATTTTCATTTTTGCTATGACATACAGCATTGCAATTGTGCATAAATTGTTTAATTATTGCTTCCTGACAAACTTTCACATACAACTAATTTTCCAGGCCAAAGTCCACATATGTATTACCTTTCCCATTGCTGATATATAATATCTGACACCCACAACCTAAAAGTGAAATGGTTGAATTTAGCTCACAGTTTCAGATGATTCAGTATATGGTAGGCAGACTCTAAGGCAAAAACAACGTGATGGAAGGATGTGGCAGGGCAAGCTGCTTAGTTCATGACACCTGGAAGGCAGAGCAGGGGAGCAGTGCCACAGAGGAATGAGTGAGGGACCTTGTATAGTACCCAACAGAAACACTCAGAAGTGTGCTTTACTAATTAGTATGCGTTTCTTAATCCAAAGAAGTTAACATACCAAGATTAATGGTATATATATATCTATATATAGATATATAGATATAGATATGATTTTCTTGGGCACTGATAAATTGTTTGCTCAGCAGGTTATACTGCTACATTTACATTTCAGTAACAGTACATGGAGATGTATGTTTTGCCAGTGCTCGATGTTAATGTTTTTATACCTTTGCTTTCCTTTTCATTTTTGTCTGTTTAATGTTGAGCACCGGTCACGTGTGTATTGGCCATTTATATTTCTTGAATAAAGTACTTGTCTTTGCCTTTCGTATAGGGATGATTATAGACCGTAATAATTTCTTTCACATAATGAAAATATTTTCTCCACATTTATGGTTGGCTTTTAAGTTTCTTTGTGATTTCTGTCAGCGTGTACATGCTTTAATTTTTAAGTACTTAAAAACTGACATCCTTTTCTTTTATGGTTTCAGTTTCACTATAATTCTACTTAGTCCTTCCTCATCTAAAACAGAAATATTCTTTTGTATTGCTTAGTATTTTACATTTTTGTTCACTGCTTTTAATTCCTCAGTATATTGGTTATTTTTAACTTAAGTGGTGATTGGGGGATTTAGTTTTTTATCCAATGGTTTATTAATTAGGAAACAAACCATTTTTGGTTACACCCTTATCAGATGCAAATGTCTATGAGATTGCAACTGACTTAGTTCATCTGACTCAGTTGACATTTTAATTATTGTAGTTTCATTGTATACTCAGATATGCGTGGGGGAACTCTCCCAGGCCCTATACCCCTGCCATGACTGTGCAGGGAGAAGGAATGCCTGGGTTCCAAACACTAGTCTGCTATTTCTAGTTGTATGAACTTGGGTAGGTTGTTTTCTCTCTCTGTATTTCAAAGTCCTAGTCTTTAGTATGAAGATGATAGTCCTGAAGTAGTTTATTGTATTGAAATCAAAAGTATGGTTTGTGTGATTTCAAAGTTTTGTAGCTGATTATGATCTTCTGTGTGGCCACATGCATACTTAATTCTTTTGTAAATTTACACAGCTTGAACATAATGAATACTTTCTTTTTGGTGGTTACAAAATTCTAAATATATTATAGTAAGTTCACTGTGCGATTCACATCAGCTATAATCATGCTCTTAAGTGTGTTCTTCTAAATTTGTTTTTTTTAAATGTGAAGATGTGCTATTTATGTTAAACTAAAATAAAGTCTTCACATTGTGTTGTCATTGTTGATGATGAGATAATTAGTATTTTGTCCTATTTCCACCAACCTATTCTGTGTTTTCTTTTTGTGGGTTTTATTTTCCTGTTTTTCCCCCTGCTATGAATGTGTCTCCTTAAAAACATACGTTGGAAACTTAATTTTTAATGCAGTCGTGTAAGCAGACCTAATGGGAGATGTTTAATTCACTAGGGCTCTGCCCTTAAGCATGAACTGATTGATACAGATTATAAAAGGGCTTGATGCTGTGCATATTGTCCCAGGCTCTCCCATGTTTCCTCTTGCTCTACTGCCTTCTGCCATGGGATGATGCAGCAGGAAGGCCTCCACCACATGTAGGCTCTTCAGTCTTGGACTTCTTTGCCTCCTCAACCAAAAGCCATAAGTCTTGTTCTTTGTAAATTACCCAGTCCTGTACATTATGTTATAGAAGTGCAAAATATACTAAGAACACTTCTCTAATATTTTTTTGCTTTAAGCGGAATAGCTTGTGATACCTTTTCTTTCTCTTTCTTTCTTTCTTTCTTTCTTTCTTTCTTTCTTTCTTTCTTTCTTTCTTTCTTTCTTTCTTCTCTCCTTTTTGTTCTTTAGCGACTTGGATGTCATTATTTCTATGTTTATTTCTTTATTTCTAGTTAATGTTCTTACATTTTCATCTCCTTCTGATGAATTGAACCTTATCTTCACAAAATTCTTTGTGCAGTTCCTTGTCTTGAACTCTACTTTATCTAACACTGATATATTTGTTATCTTCCTTGAAATTAAAGTCTGCACTGGAATGATTTTTTCCATCTTTTTATTTTCAAACTACCTGTGTTTTTATGTTTAATGTATATCTCTTGCACAAAGCACTTAGTTGTATCTTTTAAGTTTATCAGTTGGTAAGTCTTTGCTATTTAATTGATGATTAAACCACTTATAGTTAAGGCAGTTATTTTTTTATTTTTATTTTTTTGCGGTACTGGGGATCGAACTCAGGACCCTGCGCTTGCTAGGCAAGCGCTTATTCCACTGAGCTATATCCCCAGCCCCAAGGCAGTTATTGATATGATTCGGTTTTAAATTTATCACCTCTTTTGTTTTCTATTTGTCCCAGCTATTTTCCACTCTTTTTTACCTTCTTTTAGATTAATCAAATACTTGTCAGTATTCCATTTTATTGTCTTTCTTGCATTTTTAATATAATTCTTTAAACATTTAGCAGTTTCTCCAAAGATTATAATATGCAGTTTTACTCATCAGTATCAGTAAATCACCATAACACTATTTCAGGTACAATGGTAAAAATCTTATAGTGAACAGTGATTTCTTTTCATGCCTTTGTTACCTTATTAGATTTTGCTTGCAAATATAAACCCAATAAAATATTTCAATCACTGTTTGCTTTAAACAATATACTTTTATAAAAATGAAGGCTTTTAAATATATATGTCCACATATTTAACATTTCTGGTGCTATTTATTACTTCCTTTAGATTTGTTTTTCCATTTGCGGTTATATCTTTTAAGCCTGAAGAACTTCCTCTAGTGTCTTGTGGAGTCTGCTGCAAGTGAAATTTCTTGGCTTTTGTTTTCTTGGAATGGTCTTTATTTTAGCTTTGTCTTTACTCCTTGTTAAGCACAGAAGACTAGGCTGGTAGTTTTGTTTCATTACTTGAGAGCTGTCTTTATATTGTCTTGTGGATTCCATTGTTTCTGAAGAGAAGTCATCTGTTACTGGTACTTTTGCTTTCCTGAAGGTAATGTATCATTGCCGTGGGTAGCTCTTAAAACGTTACATTTTGGTTTCAGCAGTTTAACCTTAACATGTCTGAGCGAGTCTCATTTGTATTTTTCTTTCTTGGCTTCATTGAGATTCTTGGAACTATGGCTTGTTGTCTTTATTAATTAATTATTCTTATGATATTTTTTCTAATATTCTTTTTACCCCATTCTTTTGTTTCTTTCTTTGCTTACAGATATATCAGACAGTTTGATCTTGTTCCACAGGTCTTAAATGCTCTGTTATGTTTAAATCTTTTCCTCTCTGTAGCTCAGTTTAAGATAATTTTTATTGGTTTGATTTCAGATTTGCTAACGTTTTGTTCTTTTATACCTGTTCTGTAAGTCTGCACAAGAAATATTTTATCTCACATGTTCAGTTTTTTAATTTCTGGAATTTATATTTGGTTGTTTATAGAATTTTGATTTCTCTGTTGATGTTTTTTCATATATTTATTGTGTTCATCTTTTAATGTATTTAAAACAAATTTTCTTCTTCTAATTACAATGTCAAGTTGATCTATGTTCTGATTTTTTTTCTGATTATGGGTAACAGTTTTGTATTTCTTTTGCCCATCTAACAATTTATTTTATGGACATTGTGAATTGTGCATTGTAGAGATTCTGGATTGTTGTTTTTCCCCACAGATATTGAACCTTGTTCTTGTATGCACTGAATTTATTGCTAATCCTTGGAGCCTTTGTTTGAGGCTACGTTAGGGCAAGTCGGTTTTGGATTTGCCCTTGATCCTAAATTGTATCCCTCAATCCTGGGATGTGGTTTTTAGCCTCTGATTTGACCCTATTGCAGTTTCAGTGGAAAGTTTAACTTGGAGAAATTTCAGCTCAAACCTTGATCTACTAGCATTGGCGAGCTGCTGAAATCTCTGCTTGACTCTTCAGACTGCAGCTGTTACTCCCACTGGGGTCCTTGGAGTCTTCCCCTACTGCTTGCAATTTCAAAGTTAGCAATGATTTGAAGGAAATTTTTACACAGGATGTTATGTTTATTCTCTATGGCTAACCTTCATGGGAAAGTTTCCATATTGTATTGTACATTCTTCTGTTCCTATTAGTTTAATCTTTCTGTAATTCTCTTTCCTATTCTGCTTTACTGATTGGTATTGTCTTAGGTTCTTCAGTCTGGATGTGGATTTATACTTACATCAGTTTTGAAAGGGAAGAGAGATATTAGGTTCAGTCAGGAACAGGCTGTCTCTTTAAAAAGATTTTCAAAATTTTTTGATGTAGACTCTTCATTTTTCATATAAATATTACATTTTAAAAGTCCATCAATTTTTACTTTCACTATGAATAATTTTATGGTTTTTGGAGTTATTTTTTAAGTGATTTCATAATACTGTTGAAATCCTACTTAATTTCAGAAACTCAGCTCTTACTTTACTTTTCTGTGATGACTTGTCTGACCCCATCAGCCCTGAAGTCAGTGGATATAACATGAATAACAGAGTTTTATAGAAACATCATGTTTATCCTTCTGACAGAAATACTTGTCTCCTAGTTTTATTATGATTAATTCTGTCTTGTGGACCAAGGAAAGGCTCTTTTTCATGTAATAAGAACATATTAAATTGAACTTTTAAGTATTAGTATCTAATTTACAAAAACACGTAGGAAGCAGAGATGGTTTGTTTTGATTTTTTGTCTTGCAAAAAAGATCATTTTACTGTTTATTGAAAGTACCAGTCTGGGGTGCTTTTTGGTTTAGAGATGAGGATGATGTGGAGGACAGGGAGGAAGAGGAGAAGATAATAGTACTAACTCAAGCATGCTGAGTACTTGTGTATGCTCTGCAGTATGTCAGACAGTGCAACATGCTCACACAGACCCACTTAAATGCTCAAACAGCTTTATGAAGTAGAAATTGTATAATTCTTTTATTTTGGGGTGTGAAATCCAAGGATTATAGAGGTTAAAGAACTTGCCCAGTGTCACACTGGTAATAAATGAGATGTCAGTGCTTTGCATGAAAGTTTTAAATTGAGTGTTTTATGTGTTGGGACAATTTACATGTGGTTTGGGTGCAGAAAAGGAAGAGAAGAGACTGGTTGTGAGGCTTTATGATAATTAAATGACCATAACAACCTCAGTAAAATGATGGCTGTGTAAGAGATCTACACATACCAAGCAAATGGAATGAAACTTTGGTATTCCCCAGATGGCACTCTAGAGTGAAGTGTGTCATACCAGTGTTTGATCTGGAAGAGTCCATAGGAACTGTCTTGCACATCTTCTTCCTTTAAATTTATTATTATTATTATTATTATTTTAACTGAGAGCCTTATGAGAATTTTGTGATGTTCAGCGGCCGAGCTGAGACTAGTATCTCAGTTTCTTGGCTTTTGAGCCCTCAAAGGTCAGACTGTGGCATGTCACTTCCTAAAAATGCTTGGCTCTGAATGTTTGGGCTAGTCTTTTCCCATCCTTCTGCAGCCATTTGAATGCAGCCCTGTCTCTAGACAGCCTCTATGAGAGTTGTGAGAGCTTCTTATTAAAACCAACACTTGTCCTAGAGGAAGTCCTGAGAGCTCACATCAGTGTCTCCATTGTGCTTGTGTGGTACAGATGAATGATGCCTTCACAGACCCAGAGAACTGGATGACAGACTAGCGATGCCCGAAGACAGTATCTTCTCCCTTCTTAGGGGCTCCCCTGCCTGCGGCTTCCTGTGGACCTTGTTCTAAGTATTAGGAAAAGGGATGAAACTTAAGTTCAGATGCATATTTCTGGAAGTATTTTTTTTTTCTACAAAGATTACCTTGAACATCCAGGTGGCCCCTCATATCAAACTAGCTATAGCTGTACTTTGGGCAAGGTATCTGGATGGAGACACCATTTTTTTCTTTGGTTCAGTTCTTTGTCTTGGGACATAGGAGGCAGAATGTCCACTCCCCTCACTTAAGATAATGTCCATGACTTCACTCCTGCAGCCTCAAACATACACACTAACCCCCACTGTGCTGGGTACTGTGTCATGCTCTGGGAACTCAGGTGAATAATGTTACCTGTCTGCCTCATTGCTCCAGGGTGCGACACAGGTGGACAGAAAGGCCCTTAGAGACAAGCGTGCAGCGGGGCTCACTGTTCTGAGAAATTGTCAGTGTGGGTGGACATGCCGGCAGGAGTTCTGAGCTATAGTGGAGCTGGGGGCTTGGGTAGGAAAAATGGTAGTGCTCAGAGCTAGGAGTAAGAAGGGAGTAGAAGGAATCAGAGACAAGCTGTGCTTGGGGACAGCTGTGTCCTTTCGTGTGTAACCCTGCCTGCCAGTTCTCCAATGTCTGGGCCTGCACTTTGGACTGCTGTTATGGGAAAAATAGCAACTTCTGGAAAAGCAGTCCCCTCCTTCTCCTCCTTCCTACTTTACTCACTGTACCAGATGAGGGCTTTTGTTTTGTGTTTTTGAGACAGGTTTCGCTATGCATTTCAGCCTGGCTTTAAACTAACTCACCCTGTAGCTCAGGATGACCTCAAAGTCTCTGCTGTCCTCCTGCCTTACCCTCCTGAGTGTGGCACTGCACCTGGCCTTAGATGAGGGTTTTATGTTTTGTGTGCAGTTAAATCATATAAACCCTACATTGCCACCACAAAGTAGGAATGTAGAGATTCTCATTTTTTTCACTTTACAGGCGGGCAGCTAAAGCTCACAGATGAAAGTCATTTGTCTTGGTTATTTGCCAATGGGTGGCAGAGGTGAAATGGGAATCTAGTCCTCCCTGACTGGCAAACTTCTGTTGCCATTGCTCTGCTGTGGCAGATGGTGGAGTGCTGTGTCTTGAGTCTCATCATGGTCATATAAATCCGTATTTAGATGCAGACAGGTCTCATGGTGATGATCTCAAGATCTACAGCCAGAGTGTCCTGTGTCAAATGCAGTCTCCTTGGATTAACTTCATCCTCTCTTTCCCCAGTCTTCTAATCTGAAGAGTAGGAATAAAAATACAACACTACCTACCAGAAGGGGTTGTCAGATGATAAATGCTAGTAGGGGTGACACTACAGATGTCACCAATTTTTGCTCTATGTTTTGAGTGCTCATCCCCAAACTCCCCTGCTCTTTTCTTGCCCCTATTTTGGACCAAAAGTTTTTTTTTTTTTTTTTTCTGGGTTATTCTCCCAATGGGCCTTTTGTCCCTCTGACTGAATCTAGTCTTCAGGAGCCATTTGTTCTAAGGACTTTCCATCTTAGGTATTACAATTGTGGTTTCTTTCTTTAACAAATGGAATTCCTCGTGCAGCATACATTGTTGGAATATCTGCCTTCTAATAGCCAACACAAAGATCATCAAGATGAGCCTTGATTAATTATCTGTGTATTTTGTACCCAAAGAGTGAATCATGATTTTCACTTTCCTCTCAAGAATGTGAGCTGCCTGATTTGAATTAATCCAGGAGAACCAGTGATTTGTTTTCTTTTATTTTTTAATCTCATTACTGCTGTCTCAGCACTTAGAACTACTGCCTGAGGGTTTTCTTTTTCCTTTTGAGACACTAAAGATATGTCAAATAGTTTTGTATTAAATTTAATTATTTCTAATTTGAATATAAAAAGAACTGGTTGAGGAGTGTGCTCTGGAAAGAAGTACCCGCATCCCTTCACTAATGTTTTTTTTCTGAGCAAGGCACTCTGGAACCAGCTGGAAATCCCCACAGTCTCACCTCCAGTGGAAAGTCAGAAGGCAAGTTTTGCTGTGACAGAGCTAGGTTCAGTTTCACAGTGGATAGTCAGGTCCTAGTGTACACCAGTGTCAGATGAGACAAGCCTGTATTTCATTCTCTGTGTGGCCCTGGGTTATACTAACATTTGCCCTGCTAGATATGAGACCTCAGAAAAGGTCATCTATGTTCATCCCGTATGCTTCTCCACTCTGATGCTTGCTTGATCCATTATAGATGCTCCAGAAATAGTAAACAGTGAAAGAAGTCATGGTAGTGGTGTAGCTTTAGATTGTACTTCTGCAACTGAAAGAATGACTCTCCGTTCTCGAATCTCCTAGATCTGGACAGGGAAGACGGGGCCAAGTGTATACTTAGCATGATAAGTTGAGAGGGCAGGTGTTATGGTTAATGTCTATAATGGCCCCCATATCAGCAATGAGGAAGTAACTAGTAAGATTTTGGTGCCAGGAATAGCCCGTTGCTGTGACAGTACTTGACTTTGCGGTTTGCTTTAGTTCACAAGAGAAGTTTGGAAAGCTGTGAAGATGCTAACCAGAGAGCCCCAGAATGCAGTAATAAAAGCTTGATGGGAGATTCTTGATGCAGTTCTGTGCTGTCAGCTCTGGGTAACTCAGTCTAGTGAGACGTTGGAGAAGTTGCCCAGAATGCTTATAGAAATGCAGACAGTAAAGGCCAGGTTCAGCAGGATTGAGTTGGGAACAAGGACCCCACTGACAGTTGAACTCAAGGCCATGTATGTTTTTCACAGGCAGAAAATTTGTTTATATGTTACCCATATCTTGAGATCTTGTAGGAGATTGAGATTAAAGGCAAAAACTAATTTGGTAGAGAAATTTCAAGGAAGACCAACATTCATGCTGAAGTATAGATATTATTTGTTGCTTTTTCTGAGATTTACAGTGTAAATAAGGAGCATAATGCCCATGTGAAAAGTTCTCAGTTTGACCAGAAAGGAAACACTTGCAGAGTTCGAGCAGAGGAGTCCATGGTTGCTGAAAAATTAGCATTTGAAAAAAGTCAAATACTTTGCATCAGTGCAATAGGCAAGTCCATCTCTAAGAGAATCTTAGGCATCTCAGGAATCAGCAAAACTCTGCCCTTAGCAGGCTCAAAGGTGAAAATAAAAGATTTTGCTTTGAGATCAGAGCCCTAGAGCACAGCTGCTTGAGAAGGGTCACCCAGCAAATTAAGTGCCCAGAATTTGTTTCCCAGTGCTTAGCCATTCAGACATATGGCACCTCTGGAGGTATGATCCAGGAAGGCACAAACTGTCAGCAAACCTTTGTATCCTCTGCATGGTGCTTGTTTTACAGGAATGCAGAATGTAAGAGTTGTGGGATCATGAAAGCTTCTGCCCAGATTTCAGAGAAAGGTCTATGAGGCCAAGCAGTCAGTATGCCCCTAAAAGGATGAACTTGTGAGAGTGAATCCAAAAGCACAATGGAGAGCTTAGGAAGTTGGAGATGCCAGGAACATGGAATGTCTGAGGAAATCCACTGACAGTGAGCAGTGGTAACTCAAGGGAGAGACCATGAGCAGCCAGCAATGTTGGGGAAGGGGGACCCTTAGGCTCTTTGAAACTCATATCTTGCCACAACTTGCTCCAGGTTCTCAAAATAGAGCTACAGGATTCAAGGTTTATCCTGCTAGGTTTTAGTTTTGCTTTGGTCCCATTTCTTTCTATCGCCTAATTTCTCCTTTTTAGATGGGAATATATACCCTGTGCTTATGTACATCTCCAATGTTTAACTTTCTTTCTGATTTTCATAGGAGTGCATAGCTAAGAGTTTGCCTTGAGTATCAGAGGAGACTTTGAACTTGGCCTTTTCAGCCACACTGGAACTATTAAAACTTTGATGACTTTTAGAGATGGACTAAATGTATTTTGCCTATATATATATATATATATATATATATAGACACTGGTGAGTTCAGCTTCTGAGTATGCTATTAGGAGGTGGGCCTTAGTTAGAGGTGGGTCACTGAGAGCATGACTGACTTAGAAGGGTAATCTTCCACCCTGACTCTTCCCTTCACTTTCTGCTTCTTGGATGCTGTGAGGTGCACATCTTTCCTTTGCAGCCCTTCTACCATGCTGTGTCTGCATTTGTCATGCCAACAGCAGACTGAGAAACTTCTGAGATTGTGAACCAAAATGAACCTCTCAGTCAAACTGTGCTGTCAGGTATTGCATCTCACCAATGAGAAAGTGTGTAAGATGGGAGTCAATCAGGGAAGAGAGTCCTTTTCCCTGGGAGGAAACACTGAGAAAAAGTCCAGGGATGGTGTTGAGATGCCCTGTGGTTTTGTCACTCTTTCAGCCCCCTGGGGTGGGGGACTCTTGGCTTGCCCCCACTGCACTTTGACATACACAAGCTGTCCAGGAAGGACTAGGTGGGAAGATAGAAGAGGTAAGGGTATGCCTATGTGAGCATGTGTGCACTGAATTAGATATCCAGACATACACTATGGTGTTATTCACCTATTCATCACTGTGACCAAATTCCTTAGACAAATGACTTACAAAAGAAAAAATTTATACTGGCTCATGGTTCCAGAGATTTCAGTCCATGATCAGCTGGCTGCATGACTTTATTTCTGTGTCAAGGCAGAAACATCATGGTAAAGGGTATGGTGGAGGGAAACTGCTCACCTCCCAGCAGGTGGGAGGCAGAGAGAGATGGTGTGAAAGCAAAAGCCTGAGGAAAAAACATAACCTTCAAAGCCATGCTCCTAGTGACTAATTCCTCAATCAGACTCCACCTACTTATAGCCCACTCAGCTATGAATTTATCAATGGGTTAATCGAGTGATGAGGTTCCTGCCACCACAGTTCTGTCACCTCTTCATGCTTCTCTTAATCCAGTCACCTTGGCAAACAAGATTGCCTGTCATATCAGGTCTCTGTTTCCTAGCAGGCCCATGTCCACAGCTGACTGCCCCACCTTTTGCTGAAGGGTCCCTTTTGGAGTCTGGCCCATTTCCCCAGGTGTAGACCTTCCTTCAGTTTCTTGGTATTGTTCCCAGTGAGGGCCTCTTTTAGTATGGCTGCCTCATCCTCACAGCTGAAGTGTCCTTCCTCCAGAACCGCAGCTTTGAGACAAGTTATCTTTCTAGTAGGAGTTTTTCTTTTATTTTAAATAAAAGCTTTTGTTATAAAACAATTATTGGCTGGATGCAGGAAACATAACATAGAGAGGAAAATGGAAAGAAAATGAAATTATTTATGATCTTACTACCTAGAGAAAACCAACTAACACTTCAAGTTGCGTTTTTTATACTGCCCCCCCCACAATTCATAATACGTAATATTTTTCTACACAAAAGATAGGTCTCATCTGAAATAAAACTTTGTGGCTTGCTTTTCACTTGACATTATGCCCTTGACATTCTCCTATGCTAATAAATATTCTTCCTCAACTTGTTTGTCAGAAAGCTTCAACACAATCCAGGAGATGAAGGCAAATTATTAAACACAGTCACTCCTCTAGTGCGGGCAATGAACAGCTGTCCCCGGTGTTCCGTGGATGCAGATAACACTGTGATGAACAGCTTGGTACATACAACTATGCACATTCCTGATTATGTTCTCAGGCTTAATTCTTGGATTAGGAATTTCTGTGTCAAAGGATTTGCTCCTCCACTTTTACCATACTGCCTGGTAGAAAGGTTGTTCCAATTCCTATTCCTTCAGCCGTGCCTGAGCTGACTGCCTCTCTTTCTAAGTCCTGCTCATATGTCCCTTGCTGGAAAACCCTTCGCAGAGCATGCTGTTTAATGTCCTATGCCCTACTCTGTCACATTAATTTTTATTTATTACAGCATATATTATAATCTTAATTGATTCTGGCTGTTATCTGTTGGTACCCCTGTTTTCATATTTCTCTGCTCAGCCAAGACCTTGCTTGTTGGAGTCTTTACTGTCCTGCAGTGCCCTTCCACAATTCCCCAAAACCTGGGTTATTGCAGGGTGCAGAACATGTTTGTTGAATGACTAAAAGTTTACTCACACCATCCATGACGTTCATTATGTATAAAAAGTTACTATTTTTCAAGAAATAAGGTGTCAATCATAATTTAATGTATGTCTGGCCATAAAATGTTTATGAGCAATCCTCAGGTAGTCCTGTGATTCTTCTGGTCTCCTGAAGTGTGAGACTTCTTTCCTGTGTATTAGCTGTGGGTTGTAATCATTGTGTTTTCTTTCTTGTAGTTTGAAATGTCTTCTCTATGCTTGAAAGGTTAAAGACAGTATGCTGCCTAAAGGAGGGTATATTTCCACTTGGCAGCTGGTAATCTGCCTGGGCATTTGAACAGTTCTCCAGTGCTAAGTGCTCAAGCATCTGCCTGCCCAGAGGCTTTTTTGAGGCTTATTCTTACAGAGGGATGGTTTTGGTGGCTGAGTGCACATGAGAGAAATTTCATAGTCTTGTTCCTATGTGTGTTAGCCCCTAGAGCCCAATAGCTGAGATCTTCTAGCTAATCCAGTAGTTAAAGTATGGACAGGAAGTGTGTGCTTGGAGCTGAGACTGTGCATCTGAGCATAGCCAGAGGATGCTTCCCAGGGTCATGCCTTGGGATTTTAAATGTGACCTCCGTTGTCCAAGAATTTTATCAGTCACTTGGATAAAGACATAGAAGTCAGCTTGATCAGATTTGTGAATGACACAAAACCAAGATGGAAGGCTAATTTGTCAGATAATAGAATCAAGACGCATAAAATTCTTGAGAGGAATGATGGGCCTGCAACTAACGAGGTAAACCCTAACAGGATTACACGTGCAGCCTGTGGCGCCCTTCAGTAGCCAGCAGCACTGGCCCAGCACAAGAGAGACCTGGCTTAGAGCAGTGTGAGCCTAGCAAGGCCTGTGGGTTTGCCAGCTGCTAGTCTTTACATTAGTTATGCCTTACGTCTTCTGTATACAGCAGTGGGATGCTCAGATTGAGAGGCTGCTGAACTGGCCCCCACACCGCCCCTGTTCCCACCCTCACCACGAGTTCTCTTAAGGCCAAGAGTGCACATTTCCTACTTGTTCCTCTCTCCCACCCCCAGCTCACTCGACCCAGAAGGTTTTCAGGTACCAATTGGGTTCTTACCTTCTTGAGAGCTTGCTTGAGGCCTCCAGTTGCACTGATTTCTGTTGTTCCTCCAAATGCTTGGGTAGCTCCCTCATTCCCGTCATAGCAGTACCCAGACTCGATGTCCAGACTCTTGTGGTTTATCTCTACTCTGCACCCAGGACTCCTTGTGGGCAGGGACTGTGTCTGCCTTGTCAGATGCTTCACTCCTAACAGTGATATCTTGATTGGTGTAGAATAGATATTCAGGAGACACCCTGGCTTGTGACATGTCCATTCTACAAATATAGTGTAGGGCTTGAATCCCACACCAGTGCATCTTGTACCTCCATGGACCACCCAAGAGTGACAGCTTTTCAGGTTTTGTCCTGTGGGAAACAGGTGATGGAATGGTGGACGCTTAGCCAGGATGTCATATGACGTGGACAAAGATGGTGCCATGTATAGTCTGCCAAGTGTAGAGTCTTCTGGGCAGCTCAGGGTACACCAGGGGAAAGGGACAACTCATTCTTTGCATTACAGAGCCTTCACTCAATTAGAGCTCCAACCACATGTGGACTGCTTGGTGGGAGTAACCTGTTAACTGCAAATGCCAAATTATAAAGAGGAGTTTGAAGTTATTAGTGGAGGAGTCAAAAGGTAATGACATAACCACCCCAGAACCACCAGGTTAGCTTCCTGGGGTCTCTGCAGCACCTGGTGCTTTATTTTACTGAGTCTGCACAACCTCTTGAAAGGCTTGGTGCCCTTGTAACCTGCATAGGGTGGATGTGGATGCCTGGGAAGATCTAGCAGGGAGTTGACAGTTGAAGTTTGTGCCTACCAAGGATCTCTGAAGCTGAGATTCTGCTGTCTGGTAGCACACAGCACTTCTTCCAGTATGTGAGTGTAGGAACATTTTTTGTTTGTGACACAGACTTTGTGTTTGTTAATGGAGTCCTTTTCTGGTTCCCTGTTGGTGCTTCTGGGTCACCAGCTGACTCTGCACTGCCTTAGTGTGTGACCCATCCTGAAGTAGCTCCTGCCAGCCCAGAGAGAGCAAGTAGCCAAGCTGGTTTGAACTGTCAGCTCACAGGCATCACCTTCGGCACCTCTGAAGCACTGTGCAGTGATGGAAGGGCCTCACAGACTAGAAGCCAGACAGCACTGGGTGTGAGTCCCTGCTGCCGCTTACTGGCTGTGTGTCATGGTCCAATCACTTATCCTCTTTGACCTCAGCTATAAAGTATAGAGTTAGCATCCAATTTTGTGAGGCACTTGGCAGAGGACCTGTTTTGACAAAAGATGGATGGTATTCTCATTTGCTTTTAAGTTTTCAGCTGTGTTGCTTGTGGTCAGAGTTGTTTAGAATTTGTTGTCCAGATAAGCGAGCAGTTCCAAAAAAAAAAAAAACCCTAACCAATTTGATATTTCTACATAGTGTGTGTAGCTAGCCAAGCTTTTGCTACCTCATAGTAAGACATCAGAGCAGAGAAGGGAGGAGTGAAATGAAACTCTCCTGGATTCATGCTGCCCTGAGGGCTCTCACTCTTTCTCATCTGGTATATGCTGAGTTTTCCAGCTGGCTTGTAGTGTGTGTGTGTGTGTGTGTGTGTGTGTGTGTGTGTGTGTGTGTTTAGCCTTGCAAGCTATAATTAATTTTCTGCAGTTCTCTTCTGTAGCCAGAAATATGATTACAGACCATCGATGAGGGGTGAGGGTGGGGTGCTTAATACCAGCTGGAATTCCAGACCTGGCTGTGCAGGTCACTGTGTAGTGAACAAACTAACGAAGAGCCCTTGCCCCAAGGAGCTTATATTCTAATCTGGTGAGGAAAACTATTATAAATAAGTGCACAAGCAAAACAAAATTGTATTAGGTGGTTTTGAGCAATAGGGAAAATTTACATTTGAGGCAGAAAGAGAGGGCTAGTTTGGGTAAGACTGTTGCTGTTTGATACAATAATATCACAGGAAACCTGGCAGGTAAGATGCTGTTTGATCTGAAGGAAGTGAAGAGCATGGCGAGGAGTATTCCAGGGAGAAGGGAAAAGAAGGACAGAATTCCTCACAAGGGAGTCCTTGGCAAATTCAAGCCTTCAAATTCAGGGAGGCTGGTATGACTGGAGTGGAGTGAGAAGGTATAAGGAGGATGTATTAGTCAGGGTTTACTCGAGAAACACATATAACACAAGATACAGAAATGTATAAGGCATTACAGATTGGCTTACAGCGGTCAGCCACAGAGTTGGATGAGGAAGTGAGCAGAGGGTGTCTGCGTGCTGGAGGCTGAAGGGTCCAGTCCAAGGTCTGGAGCTTACTGCAGTGTTCATGCAAGTCTATCAGAGAGCTGATGGTTCTGCGATGGAATGCTGAAGAATCGAGGCCAGAGGCCTGAGAGTCTACACAAGAAGGCTGAAGAGTCCCAGGCAAAAGCTGAACAGCCTGCATCAGAAGCTAGCAGACAACCACCAAGCTGAAGGCAAAGTCCGGAGCTCCTCTGAAGAGCCAACAATCAGTCCTTTCTCATTTCCCTTTTATTGTATGGCAGCTACCTCTTGGGGGGTCCTTTTCACCCACACCATCTCCCAGCGTTCTTCTGGCACAGGCTCAGGATGTTTACAATGTGAGGACTCTGGCCCCCTGCTGAGTCACTTAGTTAACCTAAAATTCTCAAGTTGACACAATGTATCAAGCATAACATGACTTTTGCAACCTCCAGTAACTGGACAGCCTCTCTAATGCCCACTATTCGTGCGTCATTTCTAATCCCCACTCTTCAGCCCTTGGAAGTAGAGATCATGGTCCCAACTGAGACTTGGGGCAGGCAAATGAATATCCAAGGTCACATCTCCAAGTGGCAGAGCCAGTATTCCAACCTAGACTCACAGGATTCTGAAGGCACTGCACTTCTGAGTGCTCAGCTGCTGGAGATTCCCACTGACCTCTCCTCATCTGAATCACTCGCCTAGTTCCCTACACCCAACCTAGCCTAGCACAAACGGGCAGGTGAGCACGACAGATGACACTACTGAGGGTCCTGAGAGTACCTTTGAGAGAGGGGTGCTGGTGTGGTTTGTTCATGTGCAAACAATGGAGCACAATACTGCCACCCTCTTAGATGGGCCATGAGGCTGATGGAGTTGATGCACATAAAAGCAGTTAGAAGGTGACAGGTACTTTGAGAGTCTTTGGTTCTTGTCCGTTGTCAGTCACCCCCATGGGTTTGGTACCTCTCCAGGGATGAAGTTCTGGGATGGATGAGGAAAGACAGACAAAAGTACTGTAGTCACGGAGTTTAGAGTCTGGTGGGGCCAATCAGCAATGACTGATACCTTCATGGAACTAAGTGAGGCCCGGAAGACTTAAGTGTAATGTGACGGAGCAGATTTACCATTGGTACCATTTTAGGAATTTTCTTATTGGCTCTCTTTCTTCCTGTGCATATATGCATGTTATTTTAGTAATAAAAAGGAAGAGTAACAGCATAGGATCTGCTCTTTTTTCCCCGGTCACATAACTGTAGCATTGCAAAAAGTCAATCACTATACACAGTCACTGTGTGGAAGATCCACGTTCCTCCACATGCATCCATATGGCATAGTTGAGCCTCTGAATACTTTGCCTGGCATTGAGAAGGGAACTAAGGTTGAAGATGTAATTAAGGTTACAAATTGGTTGACCTGGAGGATAGGGAGGTTATGCTGGCTGGCCTGTGTACTCAATCTAATCACATGTGCCGTTAAAAGTAAGTGAACAAGGGGCCTAAGAGGAGGTCAGAGAGGTGCAACATGGGTGAGTTGGCTTGGACAATGAGAGGGCCACAGGCCGAGGAATGAAGGTGTCTTGTAGAAGCTGGAAAAGGTCAGGCAGTGGATTTTTTCTGTAAAGCTTCCAGAGCAGAGCACACATTGATTTTAACCCAGTGAGACCTGCATTAGAACTTTTGACAGCCAGAACTCATGTTCTTCAAAGCTATTAAGTTTGTGGGGGTTTGTTATAGCAGCGGTAGTAACCTTATGCTGTCAGTTTTAAACTTGTGCCTTCTTCTGTGACTGGGATCTTCCTGTGGACAGGGACTATGTCCCAGCGACTCCAGATCCCAGCACCTGGCATGACCTCACTGCTCAAACATTCGCTAAACTCCTTGTACCTGCTCAGGAGTTGAGTCTTTGATTTATGACTAGAGAAGGGCCACTTGGTTCCCCACCCTGAAGACCAAACAATACTATTCATGTGGCCTACAGGAAGTGGCCTTCAATGCCTGCAGTCCTACTTCCAGCTTCGGCTGGTCTAAAACAAGGACAAATGGCACAGACAGAGAGAACACTGCTTGCTGGCTTAGCTCCAAATTGGCAGGACCTCAGAACGGGAGTCCCCACTATGTAGAAAGACTCATAGGTGGCACTCAAAATGTGCATGTGGTTTTTGATGCTGGTTACTGTGGATTTCTTATACATTTTTGAAAGGTCCATTACTGGTTCATTCAGAAAGGAAATGAAAGAAACAATGACAAAAATTAAAGAGAAATTTCAAATCAAAGGAAATAAGACCAATGAACAGGATAAAGAGACGTGTCCCGTTGACCTGCCAACTCGCTGTCTCTCTGTCTCTTCATGAAGTGGCTCCAGAGCAGGGTGCCCCATCCCAGCTGCCCAGAGATTTTGACTTAATTGGTCTGGGGTGAAGCAAGGCCAGTGATATTTTTAAAAGCATGACGACCCGGTCTAATAAGCAGCCAGGGTAGAGAAGCAGCACTCCAGGTGTCCTTGCTCTGCTCTTATTAGAAGCTGTCAAGTCTAGAGACTCATTAAATGGGCTCACTCGGAGACCACCCAGGTAGCCCTCACCTTCCATAAATGGGGAAACTGTAGCTTAGAGATGCAGGTCTGTCTTCAAGATCGTGGTGTCACAATTGGTGGCTGGATTGAGGCCTCCTCCTACTAATTTATACACCTACCATGGGTGTTACTGGTGCTGCTAACATCTGTAAATCAGGCCAACCCCACCAACTTCCATCTGAGAGTGGCTTCTATTTCTTTTAAGATTTTTTTTTCTTTTTCTTCAATGTTCTTCTAAAGGATCAACTTCATTGTGTAATGTAGACCTGCTTTGCCTTCCCCTTCCCTTGAAGTGTGAGTACCAGTTAGTCAGTATAAGCTCTAGATCTCAGTGCAGCTGTAGGATCTGCCTGTATGAATCTTGTATGACCTCTGGGAGCCTCGGTTTGACTATCTGTGAAATGGGTTTCATGCAACTACATAGTTCATGTGGTTGTGTGCTTGAAAAGACATATAGTGCATTTAAAACACACAGAACAATGTGTGGCACATAAGTGCCAGCTGTTATAAGTAGTGTTTCTTTAAATTACTTTTGATGCAGATAGGAGAATGGCATTTCAAGTGTCAGAGCCAGTAGCAAGCATTGATGGGTGCAGTTTTTACTGTTGCTTTTCAGCTTTCTTTCGAAGGCACCTCCTGGAAGTCCTGGTGTCCTTTCCTTGACCAGACAGAGAGCAGGTCCTTTCTTGGGACAAGTGATAGTAGGTTTCCAAGTGAGTGCAGTGCAAAGAGCTTGTTAGCTTCACAGCAAGGGCTCACTGAACACTTAGCTGTCACTTGCTTGCCCGCCCCTTGGGAGGACAGCCTGCCCCACTGTCTCCTGCAGGGCTGCCGGGCATAGGGGCAGAGCTGAGCCCTTATCACTGTAGGACTCAGAAGGGACCTGTTGCCTTCTCCTTCACCGTCTCTGTTACGTAAAAATTTTCCATGCAAGTAATTGCAGAATGGGGTAACAAGGAGAATAATAGGGGAGGTAACTGTGGGTAGATCAGCTTGATTAGACTCTTTCCCAAACTTGATCATCCAAATTTGCAGTGCTGTGCAAAATCTCAAAAGCCAATTAAGACCTTCCAGTAACGACTACAGATTCTGGGGGAAATCTCTCTCATTCTCATGTCTAGCAGGTTGGGCAACAGGTTGGGAATGGTGAGAAAACTCTTCATATTCTGATTTTTCATGTTGCAGAGCGAGCCAGGATGTTTTACTGTTATACTTTCAAACAAAGCAGTTGTATGTCCAGATGAGAAGGTGACTTTTCTGTGGATTTAGCCTATAGTGATTTAGGTGCACCAACGGTATTTTGCAGCAGGGTCATTCTGATTGGTAGTGTTGCCAGTTTCACTGAATATTGATTCATTTCAAGATGCTTTGATACTGTTTATAAAATAACAAGTTAAAGGACTTTGAGAAATCATTTAAGGAGGAGAAGCAGCAGTTGATTTACTTCACAGTTTACTATTCACTCCCTATACCAGTATTACTTGACCTTTAAATGCAGTTTCTTAGTAGGAAGAATAATCTGCACCCTAAAGGGTTGTGCTGAAGTCTGGATGAAGCAATAAGTGATGTGCATAATTCAGTACCTGGAATAGAGAAGGCTTCTAGGGTGGTTGGAGTCTCCATTGTCGAGGAGCTGAGAGTCACAGAATTCAGACTGAAAGAAAAACGAAGTTGTCCAGTTCAGTTCCTTAACGAGAACAATGAGGCACACGGGAAGATTAAATGAACCGTTCAAACTGCTTTAGCGGCTGAGTCAGGCACAGAACACAAATGTCCCGTCTCCCAGTGTTGGTGGGGGTCAGGTTCCCACTGGGACTTGATTTGTTTTTCATGTTAATAGAAGACCTATAGCTGCCTGCCCAAGGGCAAGTGGAGAGGGCGGAAATGGGGCCTCAGGGATGGAGGAGGGAGCCCCAGAAATCAAGAGTGCCCAGGGGCAGAGGTGGCCACCATCAGAGAAGGGCCAAGTCCCAAGATAGCCATGTGGAGCAACATTACGAAGGGTAAGAGGAAGTGAATGGGAAGGGTGATCAGAGAACACAAAGGTGCTGCTCTGGGGGCCCAGGATCAGTGCTAGCCACTTTTGAACAGGGCCACAGTGTATAAAGCACCTGCAGGTTTACTCTCATATTTGAGCCCGAAAACAGTTCTGCCATGTGGGTGAGATGTAAGTGTGTGCTGAGTGAGGGAGTGAATAAACGAATAACAACTAAAAGCTGATGTTTATCAAGTCTTTGTTATGTGCTGGATAGTTTGTTTAGATTCTTGTACAGGTGAAGAAGCTGAGGCACACAGAAGTTAAGTGATTTGGCCAAGGTCACACTCGAGGAAATGGATTTCAGAATCTGTGCTTTTCACTTAACTACTTTGTTTTACTGCCAATGAATGAATAAGTAAGAATGTTTCTTTCACCAGTAAAGAAGTTGAATCATTGGAAGGTGGGTGATTTTCCTGCAATTACAAAGTAGCCACTGGTTGAGTCATGGCAGGTTAGCTTTTGTGATCCTTGATTGAGTGCTGCCAACCGGCACCCACCGACATCCCCTTACTACGTGGGCAGGCTCTGGCGCTCCCCACTGTGCCCCTTAGAATCAAGCAGCTGTCTTTAGCCTTTCCGTTGCCTTCCTCCCTCTCCTACTTCAAAAGATGGGCAGTGTGGAAAGACCCAGAATTATGGTTAGAAGTCTGAGTCTTCCTTTCTCTTGTTACCTGAATGACCTTGGGCCAGGCAGGAAATCTCTTTGAGCCTCAGTTTCTCTCTCTGGAAAATAGAGAAAATGGTGCCTACTTTCCACTTGTGAAGAGTGATTGAGACAAGATATAAAAAGCATCTGGCAGGTTCGTGGCACGCGGGAAACACTCAGCAAAAGCTCAGCCTATTCCCCCTCCAGCCTTCCTTTCCTCCCCGCCTTTATCCTAGATGCCTCTGCAGATGCATTTGCATGGACTGCATGAAAAAGGAATCATGTACCTGTCTCTGCTGTTTCCAGCCCGGTTCTCAGTGAATGCCATGGGGCCAGTATTCCAAAACCTGGAGCAGATGAGAATGAGATCAGATCTGCAAGCTGACTTCTTACTGTGGAATTGGTGGTGATGATGGTGGGGGGTAGTTAGACACACAACTGCCATAGATCAATTAGTCTTAATAAGCCACTCAGGGAATAGACAGTTGTCCACAGGGAGCTGACTTCATAAAGTGGGCCCAAGGGGTCCTGGGGACAGTTACATGCCTGCCTGTAACAAACTGGCAAACAGTCTCAATAGCCATGAGAAGGGAGCACAGGTGCCACACTGCACAATCGAGGTGGGAGTGGGTCACTGACACAAGTGGGTGCCTTAGTCTATATGGTCTGGATACTTGTGGGGTGGACATTTGCCTTTTCCAAAGTGGGCAGCTGCTTTTTAGCTCCTTTAACTGACTATTGCCACAGAGGGATGCAGACCCAAGGTGACAGGACTCAGTTCTTCAACAGAAGCCTCAAATTCCAATTTTGATGTGAAGACTCCTTGTTTTTAAATATTGGCCATGAGTTACAGTTTTTTACAACACCAAGCAGCCCAAAGCAAACACAGCAGCAGGCTGCATTTAGTCCAAGGGCTGCCAGCTGCCAGCTCTTACGAAGGTTCCATGTGGCAGAGTATTATGCCTTTATGGAGGCAGCTGTTACAGATTTATTTCTTTGGCATGGATTCAGTGCATATTTATTGAGCACCTACTACATGCCAGACACTGTGCTAAGTGCTCACAATGCAGCTTTAATCAGTAGCAGATTAAAATCCCTGTTGCCCTTTTGGAGCTGATGTTCTGCCATGGCCCTCATGTTCTGTCTGGAGTGGCGGAATCTGCACAGCAGAGATATGATCCAGTTATTCCGCATCCTCTTCTTGGGAAGATTTCAAGTGAGCAGCTTGCTCAGCCATCAACCTCAGTTATACCAACAGGCAGCTATTGCTTGTCCTTCATAAGGCCGCTGGCTGCTGGTGGGACCACAGGTACTGGCAGGGGATTGTCTCCAGGTCCAAAGTCAAGGCACAGATCCATAGGCCTATGCTTTTATTTGACCTTGGAGTAGAGAATGAAGAGTTTACAGTTAAGGTGGCCATGCCAACACCTAGTGATGCAGACCATCAGCAAAAAGAATTTCCTAGGCAAAAATGAGGGTCCTTTAGCTGCTAAAGAACTCTAAGCCCAGGCATTCTGTGAGGCAGAAGGGGAGATCCCCGTTTCCCCAGAGCTTAGCTGCTCAGCAGGTTGGTGTGTTCTAGGAAGATGGTTCATCTCACACGCATGTGTTCTCAGCCTTGTCCTGAGCCTGTCCTCAGTTTCACATCTGATTTTGGGCTGTGCCCGGGGCTGAGCTTTCTCACTGTGGCTAGAAAGAACTCAGCCTTACCCTTCCATGGAGGGAATATATGTCATCGAGAAATGGCCAGGGCTCAGGTCAGGACTGGGAAGATGTCTGGGTCCTTGAGGTGAGACCTCGAGGGAGTAGCAGAAAGGCCTGATGTCCCCTGTGCTGCTGCCCGGTGGCCCTGCGGGGAGTTCAGAGGAGGTTTAGTGGGTGAGAAATCTCAGAGATACTGCTAGGCCTCTGGATAGGAGCCAGTGCTCTCTGCCTGGTGTGTTTCTCTTAAAGCCTTGAAATCCCTTCAAATGAAGTCCCCTCTTCACTGAATTGATTTGTGTTCTCTGTTCCCCAGAGTCTTCAATCTCTGCTCAGTACTCTGCCCTGGGGTCTGGCCTAGGTATGAAGAGTGTTCTAGAGTGCTTTGCAGCATTCTAGAGTGTTCTAGAGGCTTTGGCTAAATTCCTTAAGGCTCCTATTTAATCCAGGAATGAATATTTTCCTGGACACTGTAGAGTAAATGGGAGGCTCAGTTCTCACATCATTTTTGTGGATAAATACTATAGTGCATAATTGTACTGGGTGAGAACTTAAAACCAAAGCCAGGAGACTACATAACAACTAAAACCTTAAATAACTCCTTCTTGGTAACACCTGATGAGGTTGACAGTCATTTACTTGCATGAGAATCCAAATAAAGTCTATACCTCTCTCAGTGTATACATATTTCTTTAATTTGCAACTTCTCAGTGACCAGTAGTGTTAAAGCTAGTTGCTGAGTGCCTCTTTGGGGTCCTGACAGTGGTCTTAAATCCTCACCATATCCCCAGGTCATATTCCACTAACTTTGCAGAGAAGGAGGGATATTTCACAGCATGCTCCAGCTAGGAAGCTGGACTGGCCCCTGCAGGGTCAGGCTCTGCTGCCTGGGCTTATGCAAGCCAGGATTTTCTGTTTGCATTTAGGCCACGAACACATTTCCAGCCCTCAGCTGTTCCCTTCCAAGGGGAAGCTGCCCTCTGTGCAAAAGTTTGGGACAGTTGGAAACAGCAGCTCTGCTCACTTGTACTTCTGCATGACACATACTTTCTGCATGTTGGGTTTGCGCAAGCTCTGCTGACAGACAGACCTGTGCTCCACTGTGGGCATGTGTGAATGTGCTCTGCTTTTTCTGTGAAGCAGAAGTGGCTTTGAATATGCTGTCCCTGCTGGAGATGAAATCCTGTGGGAAGGGATCATACACTAAGCCTAGAGCAGCCTGGCTCGCAGCTAAGTTCCTTCTGCATTATCTCACTTGATTCCTCCTTGCCGTTCCCTGAGGTAGGTGCATTCACAGAGGAGGCAGCCAGGGCTCATACAAGGTCACACCCTTTCTAAGCTCATGCGTCTGGCAAGTGGCAAGAGTGGAATGCGAATTTTTTTAGCCCCAGGACTTTGACAGCCAACTGTTCATCTTTCATGGTAAAGCTACCTCTGTGCTCTGTACTGCTCTCCCTTTGCCGTCCGATTTCTGGACCTTTCTATTCTAACATTTACCCTGACAAATATTAACGGCACAGAGCAGTTGAAAAAGTAGACTGGTCCTCTGTAGACTCCACCAAGATTTAAGAATCATTAACATTTTATCCTACTTGCTTCACATCTGTATTTATGTTTACATGTGTATTTTTCAGAATGACCCGGAGGTAAGTGGCTGACTCATCGTGATCCTAACCTCATAAATGTTTCTGCCTTTAAAAAGAAAGTGTTTCTCCACATAACCATGCATTTACTGCACAAAGGAAATGAGTTCTTTCTAATACGCAATTCATTCCGCTGTCCCCGTTTTCTCCAGTCATCCTCTAAGTTCTTGTAGCTTTTTAAAATGTTTCTTTAGCTTTATTTTTTAAGTTTTTGTTTTAAAGAGGAAAAAGAATAACAAGATAACAACAACAAAGACAAAAACAAAGCAACACACAATAAAAACAGCACAGGATTTCAAAACAAGATGATAGGAATTAACGGTGGTTGTTGTATTACATATTGTTATCTTCAGTGACGTGGCTCAGATTACCAGATGTAAGAATGCAAGATTGATCAAACCATTAAAAGGAATAAAAAGTTATAAAGAAACGCTAGAAATGATACAGGCCTTCACTGAACAAGATAGTAGGAATTCAACAATAGATGTTATAGTGCATATTGTTGTCTTCAAATTAGTTGTTCAGATTACCAGATATAAGCATGCAAAATTGGTCAAGAAGAAAATAATTTAAGCATTAACCGTTCCTTTCAATAAACCATTGACATCAGCAGTACAGTTATCCCAGCTATCCTTGTATATACATATATATTTTTTCCCTTTTTTCTCCTTTCCCTCATCCCACTTGTTTCTTCCCTTTGAGCAATTGCCTTCCTTTTCACAATATCTAAATAGCTTTTGTTTATTCATTTTCAACCTACAATCCAGCCAAAGCACATACATTACATCTGGTTGCTTTCTTTCTTTGGGCTCCTGTAATGTGGGACATTCCTTCTTTCCTGAGTTACTCCCACGAAGTGTTTGATTTGTTCCCCTGTCCCTGCTGGGTGCAAAGTCCTAGTAGATTTGGGGTTTACCTGCTGGGGAAGAATGCTTCGCAGAGATGCCATGTACTGCACTCCATGGCTTGTTATAGTGCAGGATGCAGAAGCAAGGGCCAGGGCCCAGATTTAAGGACCAAAGGGAGGGAGTAAAAGCTCATGTCTTCTTTCTAAAATCTGAAGAGGAGGTTGAGATGAGCAGATGTATCTTGAGTTGGTAGTTTGGCCTTACCTAGGAAGCTGGTTCCTGATCTTTCTGTGGGTCTCTCCTTCTTCCAGGCCAGGGAGCTGCGCAGATGAACATTTCCAGGTTTGGCTCACATATCCCGCCACTCTCTGGCACTCACTCCTTCCCGCCTTGGCAGGCTTAGGGAGTAGAGCTGTGTGGGCGGTGTCCTCACTGTGTCCCCTTGACGCTGGTGTCAAAGGAGGGATTCTTGTCCTTGGGTTTTGGAGATGGCCATGCACAGCACCCAGCACTGGACAGATGAGGCCAGCAGCAGTTTATCTGTCATACATGCCCACAGCCTGGAGGAGGACACTGCATGCCAGGCAGTGCCACACTGGAGCAGAGTGAAAAAGCAGGCTTGGTAGGATCAACTGGTTGGGTGTCCCCTGGTTCCCATTAGCGAGTGTTACTGTCTTGTTTGAAGGATTCTGTGTTCACTATTCAGGGATAGGCAGAAGCTGTTCCTGGTGCCCTCTATAAGAAGGGTTGTTGGGCAGGGATGTTATACCTGGAAGGGGAGTGGGAAGGGGAATGTGCGGTTAGGACATTAGAAGTGCTTCTTATTTCATATATCAAGGAAGAATGTAACACTGGACTTAGGTTAGGCTTTATACACTGCCCAAATTTTACACCCTTTTATAGGACATTGATGCCCTGTGAGCACTGGCCCTGGGTTGACTCACTTAAGGTGCATACTCATCTTCTGATCTGGATCTTTACATCCATCAGCACTTCATAGATGAGAAAAACCAAGGCTTGGGAGGTGAAGTATTTGTTCAAAGTCACATGGCTGGTAAGGGACGAATGGAAACTCAGACTCTGTGTATCTACAGCTGAAAAAGGGATGGATTTAGAGTAGGAGATAGTATGTAGATTCTGGTTTTGCCTCACGGGGGCACTTGGACATTGAAAGCTTTAGTCTTTGCTTTTGCTGGGAGCTCATCTCAATGCAAGATTCCTGGAGTTATTCCTTGTCTGGCCCAGGGCTGGTTCCAATGGATGCAGTTCTCCCCTATCATGGTAGGGAGTGGGTTGCTTGATTAAATCAGAGACATCAGGAGAAGCTGCCCCTTGAGTGAAGGGTAGGAGGGAGCTGGTGGGAGTAACTACTTGGGATCTTTTCCTTTCCCATCTCCTTCCCTGCGTCTTCCTTCCTCCTTGCCAACTTGCATTAAACTGCTTTCTGCAGGAATAGATCTCAGGCATTCACACGGAGAATAGAGATCAATGTTTGTGTTTCCCAAGGCTGAGACCACATCATTGTGTCTCTAATTGTAAGAAAGATTGTCTCTCAAAATATTTGAAGATATGGGGTGGTAAGGAGGGAGAGAGAATATATTTTTATTTCATTCTTTTCTTTTCTCTTAAAAAATTTCCAGTGTACCTTTTGAATAGTGGACACTGGCACACAGTGCTGTGTGAAATTGGACAAGGTACCTTTTGTCTCATAACCTCAGTGCTCCTGTTTCTTAAAATGGGAATAATGTTAGCTCCTGCCTCATAAATTTCTTTTGGAAAGCGCTAAGTGAAGGGCTTGGCCCAGGATGAGCCAAACAGGACAACTAGTGATGCTTCTTATCCTAATTGTTACTTTTGTGTTTGGGGACAGCAAATTACTCCAACTCAGAGCAAGATCTGTCTGGGGGTAGGTTGTCGATTTACTGGTTCCCCAAAATAATCTATTAATTTTCCTTGATAACCACATTACACCTCTGTTCCAAGGAGTAGTGAAAAACCTGATACACCTCCTCCCTGCTACACATGGAGCAGCTGCCCTATTCTGCTGACCACCTCCGATACCCATTTGAAGGCCCTTTCCTCTTTCACAGGAGAGGCCAGATGGAGAGGGAGTCAATAATGCAGTTAGGAAACATGCTTTCTTATTGCCTGTCACATAGAAAGCTTTCTTTTTAAAGATAAAAATCACATGCCTTGTGTCTCTCTCCTTTTGATAACAAGAATTGAAAGTGACTTTCTGGGCTCTTGTTTGCTCACAGAATATCCAGACAGTGAGTGGTATTTGTGGCAGTCCTGGTGGGTAGAGGGGATATAAAGTCATGGAGAAATTAAGTGACGTCTCTCAAGATACCCAACTGGTAAATGCTGAAGCAGGGACTTGAACCAAGTCCAGTTATCTGATTAAGTTCACATTTCTGTTTAATTTGTGAGCTTTATGGCTGAGGAGGGGATGGAGAAGGATGTTGGCTGACATATGATTTTCAGGTCCCCTAGGGTATCATCTGATTTAGAAAAAGCTCATTGTCAAAGCATATGTGTTAAGGATCAGTGCAAAATTCATAGAATACTTTAGACGATAACAAGGAGACTGGGGCTTTGACTTAGAGGAGGCTCAAGGTGCCTATGATATCCTTGTCCTGTCCCTTGGCCAAGAACTTGCTACTCCTGACAGTGTGATGTTGAGATTGGCCATTATTCTGGCTGGCTCCACTTCAAGCAAAATATATTGTCATATTCAGAAGAGAGACAGTGATAGATACACACTCTGTAACATCTCTAGAGAACTTTGTACCTTTGAGTGCCATTTCATACATCCAACTACAAAAGTGCCCCAAACTAGATTTCTCCTCAAAGCAAAGTAGGATGACAATCTCATGTTAGATAATGTGCTGAGGTCTCTAACTAAAGATCTTAACATCTGATACCCAAACTGATTGTGGCTTAGGATTGCTGGATTGTAGTTTCTACAGAGTGAGGGCTGTAGTTTTATTCACCACTGTTATAGGATAGTACCTGGCACATCATGATTGGGTAAATATTCGTTGACTGAATAAACAATTGGCAAAGATGGTAATCTTCTGTCTGTCACTTTCTGTGTCTGTTCGCAACCTGAAGTCAGGTTGAGCCAGACAAATAGAAGTAGCCATAGGGACCATAGGAGTGAGTGAAGATGTCATCTGACACTGGTCTGATGCTGCCCTGGTTGGTCATAGTCTGGGATCTTCCAGGGGCAGAGCTATGTCCTTATTTGTTGCCATGTCAGTAAAAAGGCTAGAGCATGCCCAGTGGTGCTGTGTGGTCCCTAAACTTGCACCTGCTGCTTGTAGGTGAAGATACAGGTGAACAACAGAAAGGAGGAAGGTGGTGATCTTGTGATTTAGCATGCAAAAGTAACCTTAAGCCAGGCTGCCCCACCTCCAGGGAAAATGCCTTTGGTTTTCTGTTGTTTTCTTTGATTTCATTTCTACATTGTGCTCTGCCTGCTTCTTATTCTTTGTTTATTCTTTGCATCAGAACCTCTTTTCCATTTCAGTTAATTTTAGTGGATTCCATGTACAACTTAAAAAATTGGATGCTTTTGCTTGCGTTCTACTTATTTAAATTTGAATTTGATGAATTTGATATATGTGCATATATGTTTGTTTGATATGTGTGTATGTTGTGTGCATGTACAACATACATAGTTGAGAATTTAAGCATCTATACTATGCGTGAATTGCTCAGAGAGAATTGGTTGGCATAAAGTTAGAATTGTGTCTGAATATTCTTCATATATGTTTTCCAAATTCTTGCAACTTTATCATGAAAGAACTAAGGAGAAGGCAAGTGACACAGTCTCTACTTTACAAATAAATTAAAATATGCATATCTTAAAATAATTGTTTAAAATAGCAAAGAAACAGAAGGATGAATTCTATGAAAATCCAACAAGTTACTTGACTTTGGAAAGTTATAGCTTTCATGTAAAACAATGATATGTTTTCTGTACTAGTAACTTCATGGTTTTTGCATAGAAGAAATGCTGAAGGCAAGCGTTAACATTTTATGAATGCTTATATTGAGAAAGTGAGTTTCTTGATAATTAGGAAAATACTGGTTTCATCCCTGAGCAGTCTAATATACACTATGTTTTCTTTGAAATGGCTAATGGATGACACTTGGTGATGTTAGCTATCCAGGTCTCCTTCTGGGGTAGGACTCTTCCTGTTTATTTTTGGTTATCAAATCTGATGAAATTTTAGAAGTCTCATCCCACTCTTAAAGATAGTGTGACATACAATAGTTAATAGGGGCGGTGATCCCTGCATTTTAAGTATAGCAGATCCTGCATTTTGTACATTATTCATACTAGTTCTTCTGTTCTTAACCAAGTCTCTGCAGAGGTGGGAAGATTTCACTCAGGAGAACGGATCTCAGCACAGCCCCAGACGATGTCTGCATCCATAGGTCAGTCTGAGCCCTTTGGGCATTATGATGTTTTTATTTGGCATTTACTACCTGCCAGTAGTGAAAGAATTCCTGCACCCTTCCTTCAGCCTTTCCTTTAAAACCGAAGGCTGTCGGTCAATACCATGGCCAGGAAGCTGCTGACACACGCAGCACTCGCTGATGCTGACAGGACCATTTTCCTCCACGTTGAGTGGCCCCAGATGGCTGTGCTTTTCAATTTTCACTTTGGATTTTTGTATTTTTTTCCTCTCTTCTAACACAAATCGGGCTTGAGATGACCTTAGAGGCTTTGTGAGGTGAGTTAGATTGGACTTAGATGTACCCTACTAGCATCTATGGGGATGTTGCTGAATTTATAACTAAGGAGTGACATGAAATTTCTTCTAAAATAAACCAATTTAGTTTACAGAGGGTCATGTAAAGAAAAATAACAGTAACGGTGGAGGAAGGATACGGTAAAACTCAGCAACCTGGTTCTCAAATGGCTCAGTGTGGGGAAAGAAACTTGATTTTTCTTGAGAGCGTGGAGGTTCACAGCACACACACATGAAGTCCCGGAGGGTCTTGCCACATGCATATTCTGATTCAGTAGGGCTGGTGTGGGGCCAGAATTCCCAAGGGATGCTGATGGCCTTTGAGTCTCAAGGTTTGACCAGCACATCAGCGGGACTGTATTATCGCATCATAGGAAGCTGGCTGGAAATGCCAGCTCTCAGTTTTCCCTGTATGAGAGCCTCAGATGTTTCTTGAGCACATTAAAATGTGGAACCCACTGACCTGACGTTAGGGTGGGTCCTCACTGCACAGTGAGCCCTTGTGAGGAGGCACCTGGAAAGGACACCTCCACTCCTCACCTAGAAGCGGTAATTTTATTTCTTGGCTTTCTACCCACTTCCAAAGAGCATGCCTAAGGATGCTTCCAGGTCTGGGCAGCCCTCTGCAGGAATACCTTCACTATCTCTCCATTCCTCTGCATGCTGGCCTCTGCCTCCCTTCTACTTTTTTAAGCCACAGGTCTTCTGAGTAGCTACCTCACGTCTAGATTCTGTTAGGCAGATGCTGGTGGCTGGAGCATGGCTGGAGAAGGCACATCTGTCCCTCTTGGTACCGCTGCTCCCAGAGAGTATAATTTGTTTGATAGATGTGTTCTGGCAGCAGCTGCTCTGGCTAAGATGAGGGACTATGTGGGAGGCTGGGTGCACTAGGTTTAGAAAAATTATCACCAAGCAGGTAGAATCTGGGAGGCAAAGCGAGGGAGGGAAGTGCTCTGTGGCCTGTCTTATTCCTGGACCTGTGGTTGACTGTGTGAGGACTGAAAGTTAGGGGCTCTGAGAGTGGGGCTGGATGATTATTATGGTTAATAACAGTCCAGGGTGGCAGATAGTGTTCTGGACATGGCTATAGCCCTATCTTGCGTCTACTTACTTTTTATAGTGAAATCTTGCTACACCCCAGTCAAGAGGGGAGATTAGTTCCCTCCATTGAATCAGGCTGACTTTAAGAGTAGCTCCTAATGAATACAGTATAGTAGAAATGATACTCTGTGTCTCTGGAGGTAAGGTCAGAGGAAGCCACTCAGCTTCTGTCTGTTTCTCTTGGAATACTTGCTCTGGGCAGACCCAGTGGCCAGGCAGAATCCTGTTGACCCTGAGACAGCTGAAGAAGTATATGTAGATGCCCAGGTGACAATTCCAGCTGGGCTCCCAGCTGACAGCCAGTGTCCATGGCTGGCCATATGGGCAGCTATCTTGATGGGCAGTCCACTCCATCCCTCAGGTGGCTGTGGCCATGGTCAATACCATTTTCTGTGAACACATGAAAGATTCTAAGTGAGAACTGCCAGGCCAAATCCCTCTGAGTTTTCTGACCCACAAACTCATGAGTAAAATAATGTTTTGGGGTGATTTGTTCTATAGCCATAGTAAGGAGTATTCTGGAAGTCTGAGTTATCACAAGTAGGTTACACGTTCTTAAAATCATCTTTCAAACAAAACTCATTCTATTTCATTTCATTTTAAATGTTTTAAAACAACACTTAGGATCCAGGGATAGGCTGTCACAAAAACAAACAAAACCTTAAAAACTGCCTAGTTAACAATATGCAGCTTTCAGGTGACAGTGAAATGATTATGGTAATAAGAGGCTAGCTTCTGTTCGTGTTCTGTCAGGCATTCCATGGCTATTCTTTCACTTAACTTTCATTCCACCTATTTAAGGTGTCTCTATTTTATATGGGGAAACTGAGGCTCAGAGAAATTAAGGGAAGGACTAGCGAGGAGATACCCAGCAAGGTATATGAAAGCTGACGGGTCTGACTCTAGCCTTTTCTGCAGCAGATGCCAAAGCTGTCAAGGAGAAGAATTAAGTCACTAAGGTCTGTTATCGTTAGAAATGGGGTACGAGACCCTTAGGGATCATTTAGTTCAGTGATGGAGACTCAGGGCCCATCAAGGAACCTGGGGGGGGGTCTTCTAAATATACGTTTCCAGGTCCTGTAGGTCTGGGATGGAGTCGTCTCCTGAAGGTTCTTTCCGATCTGCATGGACACTCAGGTTGAGTCCACCCTTCCCCGCTGGAGGTGGTCACACTGAGACCCCATGAGGAGAAGTGGGTGGAGGGCATGTTTCCCAAAGTTGGAAGCAGCTGCTCCTCTGTGCCTCACTTTGGAAGAAGTGTGGAAGGCTGGCAGCAGAAGTTCCTGTGCACTGTGGAAGGGATCTCAGTGCACTTACGCTCAGATTCTGCAGCCGGCGTGTTCCTAGTTCAGGCTGATGAACTGTTGCTTGGGCTTTGTGATGATGCTGGATGTGGGCTCATTCTGTTATCTGGGCAATATTTACAAAGTGACTTCCAGGTGGAGGCGCTGGGGACATGGTGCTAGGTAGAGCTGTCACACGCACTCCTTTATTTTTGAAATTGCGTAAATACACAGATTTAATCTTAAATGTGAAGCCTCATAGTCAGTAGAGGAATTGAGAGGGAGGGAGGGTAGGAGGGAGCATGAAACATGTAGAAAGACAGCATGAAATCTGAGGCTTCTCTTGGAGACACAAGAGAACTGCATGTGGAACTGATCAAACTGAGAATATTATTACAAAGTTATTCAGACTCTCAAGCAGGTATTAAGTGCTGCACTGTCTGAGTCCCCCAGGGTCCAGGGAAGCCTAGTGGGCTCTGAGCTTCTGTCCCTGAAATAGTCCCTGTCCCTGCTTATGCTCACAGTGTGGCAGAAAATACAGATGGATCGCCATCACATAACATCTGGTGTCCGAGATAGAAACCAAAGCTGTGGAATCCTGAATTCTGGTTAGGGACTGGGACAGCTTTAGGGCTGACCCTCGAGACTAAGGGGTTCCCTGGGATCCAGGATTTTCATTCCTGGGAAAGTCAGGGGCAAACCAGGACTGTTGACCACACCGTACATGGTTCTTACAGGAGAAGACGGTTGACCTCCTCCTCTCCTGCTCCTTCGTCCCCGTGCTCCTCATCTTGGTCCTCATTATCCTCTTCCTGGAAGCCCAAAGCAGAAGCCTTAGAACAGGCTTTTCCCACTCTCACCTGTTCACCTGTATGTCCATCCCTGCTGCTCTTCTCCTGTCCACTCTGCCAGTATCTCTTGCCAGGACATCAGCTATAACTTCCCACCATGCTCCTCCCTTTCCTAGTCCCATCCTCTCCTCTGCCAGGGCCCGGAATTCATATTCAATGTCCATCCTATCTGCTGAATAGACTCATTGGCTCAAACTCAGAATCCCTTGGCCTGGCACCCAAAGCCCCGAAACTCCTGACCCTTTGGCCATATCTGAAGCTGTGCTGAACGGAATCACCCGAAGGAATTGGGCTAGAGACCTGCGACAAGACTGATAAATGCAAACTCGTGCATTCCTTCCCCACCCCTACTCCCAGTTTTTCCCTTAGTGACACCTGCTGTCAACCAATTAAGACTCAACAGGGAGTGTTGAGGTTCTGTTTGGTAAGTGGGTTGTCTCTGAGGGTGAAGAGATCGGGAAGGAGGATTCTTACAGCTGTTACAGCAGCGGACCCAGAATATGCGTCATTTCCCTTTATCTTCCTTCTTTCCTCTTTCCCCTCCGGTCCCAAATTTCCATCTTATCTTGGCGGCTTTTTATTCTCACGCTGCCCCCTGGTGGAGGTGCCGGTGGCAGCCTCGCACTGTCTGAAGGACACGAGGGGCGAAACTGGACAGTTACCCTCCTAGTGGGGCCATTTGCTCCCTCATTTCTGTTTTGCTTCAAGCCTTCTTGTTCCCAGCAACTACGCTGCTGGCCTGGCCTTACTCCTATCTGGGCCACTGTGCTACAGTGCAGCTTCTAGCTCAATTTGGAGCCCGGGGTTCTTAGAGCCTTTGTGAGACAATCTCACAGCCATTCTTAAAATGCACTTCATTGGTTCTTCTGGCCCGTGGTAACGACAGATTCTATAAAGTTGCAGTGATCCTTTGTGTTTCTCCAGTTGGGACTGACTGAGGCTCATCAGCCGGGGCTGTTCATTTCTTCCTTTCTGGAAAACTGGCTCTTCCCCTGGAGGGCGTAGAGCAGGGACTTCTGGCAGCAGTGGAATGCTCATCTTTTACCCACTTTTCTTTGTTTTGTTTCAGTTTTACAGAGTTTTTGGATCCATTCCAGAGAGTCATCCAGCCGGAAGAGATCTGGCTCTATAAAAATCCTTTGGTGCAATCAGACAACATACCTACCCGCCTCATGTTTGTAAGTACCATCATTTCATGGCTGACTTGACCCCTCTTCCAAGTATGAACCAAATGGACTTGCCTCTTAGCTTTTCTAGACCCCACTGAAGACAGTGGGGAGGTCAGAAGAAACAGAAGGAAGGCAACCTATGAAATTAAAATTCAATTCCAGATTAGGACAGGTACTCCTGGTCATGTGAGGAGTCATAATTGCCCAATGCTTTGGAGAAAGAAGAGATTGACTTACATGGACTATGCTGAGCTGTTTCAAAATGTGGAGAGTAATGGAAGAAAATGACAAGAACTTCCTATCCCTCTCCTTTCAGGGCAAGCTTTGATTTTGTCAAACTTGGGCATCATGGATCTCTGTTAACTACTTTCCTGGTTTTAGCTGGTCAATTGTTGACTGCTCATAAGATATCCTGTGCCTTAACCCCTGCATATTATGTGTCTCTCTCTTCTATAATAAATAGACAAGCATCCACCTGTCTGGTAGGTGTATTGAGATTGTTTTTACCTCTTGCCTCTGCTGCATGGTAATTGCAGCCCCGTCCTCTTCGCGTGCTACATGCCAGGCCCTTTGCTTTGGAGCTTCAGGAAGGTTCATCTACTTGACTTTGCTCCATCCTAGTGAGAAAGGTGTCATCATTGTCCACATGTTACAGATGCAGAAGTACATCCCAGAGACATGAGAAACTTGCTTAATGTCGCACTGTCAGTGAGCCAGCTCGAGCTCAGTTTTCTGCCACAGGGTTTCCTGTAGGCTGGGAGCAGAGGATCCAGGACTCCTTCTCGATGCTAATGAACCCCTGGAGAGCTGCCATCAAACCTTCCTGTAGAAGAGGGAATATTGAATCTCTCCTTTGTTATGGGACAACAACAGTAACCTTTAGATGGGCAGCCTGGTTACTTGAAGGTTATTCCTGTTGACCTACCATTGTGTCTGTGTCTCTCAGAACTGCGGTGGTGATTACAGAACTCTCATGGAACATGTGAGGGCCACTTCTGCATTTTGAAAGAAATCACTCTGATTTTATGGAGAAAATTTTGTTAACCAATGATGATTAGAAAGACTTTTGTAAGTGCTCCAAAATGCCCATAACATCACATGTACATTAAAGTATTGTTACAATGCTTTTTCATAATTACTTTTCTGCTGGAAAATAAAACAGATTTTTATAAATCTCTGGAAAATTGAAAAATTAGGGTTGTTGGGAGTAGGGCATAGCTAATAGGGGTATTACAGCAAGACTTTTTAAAATTTCTGCTCAAATCTTCTATAAATCCTAGAAATGAAGGAATCAGTGCGCGTTTCACGAGTTCATGGCTTTAATAGGGGGAAGCTTCCATTTCTCTCTTATCCTTCTTAAGATTTTACATTTCATGTGCTGTAAAACACAATTTGTAGACTCATATTCATATAGGACAATGTGAGAAATTTGTGCTGGTGTCCTAGATTTATTAACAATGTATTGTTTTGAAGACTAGATACAAATGCCACGAATATTCCGGCTACAGACACAAATAGGATGGAGCAATTTGCATGTTGGCAGCAGCAGGACTGAGGCAGCAGAGAAGTTATTCAGTGCTGTGGTTCGCAGAGAATAGGAGGGTATTCACCACACACACTGATTGCCACTGTCTAATCTCCTGATGCAATAAGCTAAATCATTTATTTTGCTAATAGCAGTTGATGAATTTCATGCCTTTGGTCATAAGATTTTGTGAAATTCCATAATAGAACAAAGAAAGCAGTAGATACATTTATAATACCTGCAACACAAAGATGAAAAATACTTTGTCATCCTATAAATTAGATTTGTTCTCTGGAATTTTATTAAGAGTTTAATATAAGATATCATTTGTCAGCTTTTGATCTTTTAAAACGTTTGGATGTTTGTAGAAGAATATTTAATGGAGCATATATTTTCACTGATATTTAAAATGCCTTGGTTTCTTTTCAAAGCTCAAATTTCATTATTTAATACATGCACAAAATCTTGGGTCTCTACTTTAGTTGGAATATTTCTATCTAACGGCGAGCTTTCTAACCAAGATGATCTTGACCCAGATGTTTCTCTGTTGAGTCATGGATATGTGTGGGCATATGTATGTATGTGTTTAGGAGAAGCCAGTTGGTCAGATGTAACAAGAAGATTAACAGAATAATCTTAGGAGATTGAGTTAAGTGCAGAGCAAGTGGTAATAACATCACCAGGAAGTTCCTCAGCTTACTTTTTTTTGGAGGGGGGGCTGCGGCGTCCTCGGCTCAGGTGACATGTCTGTCAACACAAAGGTTGGATGTGGTTGGGGCTGTTCCTTCCAAGAGCTTATTTCCCTTGATGACTCAGTGCTGACCAGAGGGACAGACAGAATTCTCTTCAGATGCACTGAGGCTGGACTTGCCATTTCATGGGTATTTCCAAGCAGCGAGCTGCAGATATTTCCAAGAAGCATTTACAGAAGGCTACTTTCTTATTCTAAAGAGTCATGGTTCCTTGTTGGGTGTGTAGGGTTCATCAGAGCATGCTAAACACCTACTTCTTAGTATGGGATAGTTTAGTTGGTATTAGTTGTGGATTTTGAGTGCACTGTTTGCTACTGTCTATAGTGGCTATTTCTGTGTATTCAGCCTTCCATGGAGCCTGCAGTGGGTAGGAAATCGTCGGGGCCAGAGAGGGAGGGAAGGCAAATCCAATATGTGATATATCCTCTGGGACCCTGTGGGATCTTGGAAGAGAGGACACTAATGCAGAATAGAACCTGGAGGAGGCCAGAAGGGAGGCTTATGTGTGGTTCTAGTATCGTGGCAAGGTAGCATGTACACACCACTCCTCTCTGGAACATGTAAAGCCTTGGATCAAAAACTCTCAGCTTCAGTAATGAATTAAAAAGCCAGAACTTAAAATAAAAGAAGATGATTCATTTAGAAAAAGGTGGAAAAGAAGAAGATAGACAGCTACCCTTGAGGGCATAAGGGGCATCAGAAGTGGATACTCTGAGCTCCTGTCCCTAGCTCTTTTTATTTAGAACTAAAGGTTTTCCCATCCCCCATGTGGGCCCCTGGAAGTTATCACCATCTCATTGGCTCTCTGGCTGTTTTTGACCCTAAACTGGTAACAACTGCCCACCTTCTTTCTGGCTGTATGATTTCTTCCTGTCCATTTGTGATGGATAAGTGTGGGAGGAGCTTTACTGAAAGGTAGTCAGACTTAATGATTAAGTAAAGGGGACGTGTGTGTATGTGGTGCAATAATATAGTGCTGTTAAAGTGAGAACACACATACATGTGTATATGTGTCACTGTGTATGTGTTTTACATACTAACCAAGAGTCTTTAGAGAGCTGCCCGTTATCTCCTTTATCAGGTAGATGAGAGGTGGCTTTCCTGGTCTTTTTTGCTTCTGGCTTTCTCCTATTTTGTTAACTCTTCTTGATAAATTATTGTGGTAATCCTATTGCCTGGGGTCTCTCCCATCTAGTTTCCTTCCTTTGTCTTTCTAATTGTTCTAACTGTTGAATCTATCTGTAGGGGCAGAAACTGTTTTTAGTAAGATTCCCTATGAATTTTTAATGAAGTCCATCTCTTCCCTGCCTAGAAGCCACCTTTGCGCACACCAGGAAGGTTCATCATCACCATCATGAACTTCCTGGCCGCCAGCATTTCTTGCAGATGGGGACTATGCCCATTACTCTAACAAGCAGTATCTCAGTTGATTGTTCTCAGAATCCACTGAGGTCCACTCTTTTGTTGACTCCATAAGTTCGGGGTGAAAACAAACAACGTGCTCAAGGTGTTATTCATAATGGTAAGTGACTGGGCCAGGATCTATTTGTTAACAGAACACAGGATGTCACCTGGCGCCATTCTGCTGTGATATCTGCTTGGGGACTGGGATGAATTGGAGAGGGCCAAGAACAAACTGAACACAGAAAGCAAGTGTGTCAAAGCACATGCAGGGGAGAGTGGGAGGGTATGAGGAATAGGAGTTTGTTTGGAGTATTTTTAGGGTGAAGAGGCAAAGGAGGCAGGGATAGAACCCTGAGTAGATACAGTTTCTAACTGAATGGGACCCAACATAAACGCAAGTTGGGTGGTTTGGTATAACTAGAAAACCTTTCAAGAACAGGTGAATTTCAAGTAGAGGATTTAAACAACATCTTTCCTTGGTTTTAAAAGAAATCCACCCAAGACCTGCACTTTACCCTGGTCTCCTTTTGCCCCAGCCACAGTTTGACAGCTTTCCTCTCTTAGAATCTTACTGGCATTGTGTTGATTTGATGGCAAGGGTTCCCCCATTTTGGAGTTGGTTCCCTCTAAGGGAGACAAATAAAATCTTTCTGAGGAGAGAGGCTGGAAGAAAAAGAGACAAAGCTGGCTGATGATAGACAGTTTAATGGGCAGGCTCCTTTAAAAAGTCTTTGGAAGCTCTGTTCTTTGTGTTAGGATGTAATTGTTTACCCACGGAAGAGGCTTTTCTAAGTGTTGTTATGCCCTAACATTGCCTTTGTAATCACTTTCCAGCACACCTTTCTGTCAGGTGCCTGAAATGAAGGTATGCTGGGCCCACTGTCCCGTCCGATGTGGCCGCACCTCAGTGACAGGCCCTTCTCTGGCTCACACCTGACATCGGGGCTCCACTGGCTTTGATCCTTTTTTGACATCCTCATGCTCTTCCTCCATCACAGTGCTGCTCCAGGTTCTGTCACTTCCCAGAGCATCCGGACAGCGTGGCGCCTTTCATCGGCACCAGGGCTGACCCAGTTTCTTGGAAGAGCGGAGGCTGGGGTTGGAGGGCACTTCTTGTGTTTTTATTGGTGGACACACAAAGTTGGAGATGTTGGCCATTCAGAGTTGAGCAAAGTTCCTGGGGAATTCAGCTCTTCCTTGTGCCCACCTCCTTCCTGAACTTGTAGGCACACGTTACTCAGAACTATGAGCACAAGTGGGCCACAACTGAAGATGTTTTAATCCCATGTGTCTGGGAACAGGATCCCAGTTCCCCTTTTCGGTATAGTTTGGGTCATTTGTTAATACTTTTTTGGAGAAAAGAGTAAAAGAGTAGCCAGTAACCAACTTCTGCAAGTTGCCTGCTCTTTGTTGGGCTAGGCTGGGCTCCACAGCGTCTGTCTCCCAGCTTCTCCGTGTACTGACTTTGCAAATTTGGAAAATCAACTGCCTCTGGAAAAGTGCCTCACTTTCCTTCTCTGTGAAAAGTGGGCTTTAGTATCACATGTCTCTTGGGTATGGAGAGAATCACAAGGGATGACAGACCTTGGACCCTTCGCTTAGTGGGAGGTGCATATAATGAGCATTCAGTGCCTGTTAGTGAATGGAATCCTAGTGATAATATTTTGCTGTGGTTGTTATTATTGCACCCATTATACAGATAACTGGAGAATGAAAAGTGAAGAGGTTAAGTGATTTGCCTAAGGACATAACATGTAAGGGTCAGAGCTGGGGCTTCAACCCAGCACTCCTTCAATCTGTCCAACATATTTTCTTCTACAGAACTTGGTTTCCAGCCTGTAGAATAAACATCCTACAGAGCCATCCATGTACTGGACACTACTTAATGGTTTATATGCAGTATCTCTGAGTGGGTGCTACATAGGGCAGTGAATCTTTCATAAAGTGTTATTTAGTATGGCCTCAGTTTCCCCATCTGTAAAATGAAACCATTGATCCCTGAAGTGGAGAACTGTAGCCCAGGAGCATGGGAGCCCAGTCTCAGGGGCCCTGGCTGCACTAACTGTGTGCATTTGAATCCCTCTGTGAGCTCTGAACTTGAGACTGTGCAGTGAGGGTAATGCCTCCCCAAGAGAGAACCTAGAAGATTAGACACATGTGAGGAAGGCCCCGGACATAAAGCGGGTCCTTAACCCATGCCCGGTGTCACTGACATTCCTGTTTCATATCCATGTCCTGGACACTGGCCTCTTAGCCTTTCTTGTCCTGTCAGGACAAAAGGCATTTCCTCAGTTTTAATGACTCTTACTTTCTAAGGTGAGAAGTGCTGTAACATTGTGCTTTTTTAAAAGTACAGGACTTGGTGGATCCGGGGAAGATGGCGACCAGGTGAGCAGCAAGGGAGCGAACCTCCTTAATAAACACCACCAGCTCGAGACAGACTTGGCGAGCGTGAATGCCGGGACCTCGGCTGGGAAGTTTAAACTGGGCGTATTTCTCTGAGATGCCGGGGGAGATGTGGTAGGGCGGACCAGGCTGCCGGGGCGAGACGTGGGAAAGT